>JARYHS010010720.1:0-60776 GCA_031002005.1 Vandiemenella viatica | reverse complement strand
GCAACAGCGTGGGAGGTCAAACTATCAAGATAAGAGATGATTAATTGCTATCGGACACAGGTCGTGTCACTACTTTCGAAACATGATTAATCCTGAAAATTTATGTCCAACCAGGAACGTAAAAGAATGTACGCTCTTAACAATACAAATTCTTTTTGTGAACTGTTTTCGTTAAATCCCGTCGATGAACTGCCCACTTTTTTTTTTTTTTTTTTTTTTTGAACTGCTTAACGTCTCTTAACATCTAGGTCTTTAGAGACGGGAAAGGATGGGGGGCAAGGAATGGGAAGGAATTGGGCCATGGCCTTTTGAAGTTAGCATCCCGGCATTTGCTTGGAATGATTTTGGAAACCATGGATAACCCAAATCTGGATGCCCGGACGGGGATTCGAACCGGTGTCCTCCCGAATGCTAGGCCAGAACGCTAACCGTTACACCACCACTCTCGGTAATAGCCCACTAGCAAGGTAGTGCAAAAAATTTACTAATCTGGCGTACGTAAGAGACAGTATTGTGGAAGGGGTGGGATTGTAAGGAATTATGCTGATATAAAATGATTTCTCTGGACAAGAATCTTTTACCTCTGAAATATTTTACTACAAGAATGTGTTACATTGAACAGTACCACAAGCGAACTTCTGAGAAATAATATATTAAAATATGTCTATTGCAGGTCGGAATATGAAAGAATAGTGATAATTAAACACCTGTTAGCGGCATTCAATTGTCGTGTACTTCCGGCGCCTTGCAGAGAAGTTTCTAATGAAGGTCATTGTTTGGAAGAACAGTGGCAATAATTAGGGTGTGTGGTCGATTCTACAGCTGTTGCAGTACTAGCACTTGCAGAATTTTGTTACACATACTTTTCACCTTGCCGTAGGTGCCACTTTGAAGGATGGATAGCAATGAAATATTTTTATCACTCGTATTAATATTACTTCTCACTCATTAGTTTGCCCATGTTAAGTTTCAAAATAAAAATTACCATATATTTTTTCCCCCTGTTATTAAGGCTTGTTTGAATTTTGACGGCTTATTTGAATGTCTTGCTTGGAATGCATTTGTAAAACTTAAATTTATTAATACGTTCGTTCCAATAATTAATTTTACACTGAAAGTCGGTATTAATAATCGCATTGGACTTATTACAGAAAACAGTTCTAGTAGCTAAGGTCTCTTTTTTTTGAACGAATGTGGTACGAGTGTTATAGGTAATTTACTGGTTTAACGCGGTTTGAACGGGGATTTATAATCCACGTCCAAATGACTCATTCACATTTCCATAACTGCGACACTGGCGAATTTTTACTGGCGAGTAGTAAGAGTGTTTAAAGTTACTATGCAGTAGTTAAATGAGATAGCTCAATGAATGTGTCTTGCGGTTAAATGAATACCACAAAAACGGTTCTTGTAAAAATAGGCCAAGTCTTGTGTCCATCTAGTGACAAAAAGTTACGAGATCTTCTGAGCCAAGTCTACACTTTACAGTGTGTATTCATTTCACTTTGTGAAACAGATTGGTTTCTCTCGGTGTCATAGATCGCTTATTTATGATTAAAAAAATCTGATGACTTCGCCATTATGTACGCCATGTTTTAGTTAACCTGTATTAATACCTTAAATGTGTTGCTTTATCAAACTTATAAGTACGTAAAAGCCAAGATTTCCCTCGCTCTTTTTCGAATTTGACAAGTATATATTATGCCCTCTATTTCAATAAAAATTATGACGTGCATAATGGCCAAGTCATCAGATTTTTTTATCCTAAATAAACGATCTATGACACCGAGAAAAAACATTCTGTTTCACAAAGTGAATACACACTGTAAAGTGTAGACTTGGCGTATTTTTACAATTGTTTTTGCGGTATCTCATTTCTTTTTGTAAGTCTATCTCTTATTCTGAATCGCCGCGCAAATGTAATTATTCCATTTGAAAATCGGTGAATAAGAACATTTCAGAATTTAAGACATCAAAATACGTTCCCAACAATGTCCCACTCTCTGAAAACAATGGGTGTGAGCCGTAGCCGAGCATTGCCGTTAGTTTCACTACCACCATAAACAATATTGCTAGTAACTTCCAAACAAAGCATAAGAACAAAGTAAAATTTAAGATATTAGTTAAACTTGCTGATCTCTATGCATTAAAAAATTTTCAGGCATATTGCTTCATCGGAGCCACAAATATGTGCCATATTTTTTCATGTTTGGAATTGTAATTAAATAAATACGGTGAAAAACTCCAATATTATGTTTTTCTTATGATTTAGGAATGAAACCATATATGTGTATCAAATTACTTGTTTCTAAGATTACTTGAAGTACAGTGGAATCTTGATTTCGGGGTGTCGTGGTCGATATAAAACTCTGAATTTCAGTAACTTCCAAAGGAAGGAAGTAAAATTTAACACATTAGTTAAACTTAGTAAGGTCACTCTACAATGAAAATCTTAGGTATAGAAAGTTATTAGGGTAGAAAGCGATTTCACGTTTGGGGTAGGTATATGGAAATTTACGAGTTTCAGACTTCTCTTATAATATGTGTGTAAAATTCTATCTGTGTACCAAATTTCAGCTTTCTACGGCTACGGGAAGTACCTTACAGTTTTGATGTTCAGTCAGTCAAATCGCTGAAGTTTGCATCCGAATAACATCCGAAATATGAACAGTATCGAAGTAAAACTTTGTGCGTTTGCTAAGATTGCTGATATCTATGCATAACAGAAATTTGAGACATGTAGCATGAATACGGCCGAAGAAATTGAGGTTCAAAAATGACTCGAATCGCTTCGAGAAAAGGGTAGGCAGTGCCGCCGTTGACTCGGCGGGTGCACTATATAATTTTGAAAACTTATAAAGGCGCGCGGAGGCCAGACATTGCCAGTGCAGCGCTGGTTCTCCCTGCACAACATCCAACCTGAAGATGGCGGCAGAGTCAGCCGTCGAAAGCTCGTTATCGCATTTCAACAACATACGGCGGAAAACCCCTGAAGACTACATTTCCTCAAGGGTTTTTCTCTCTCTCTCTCTCTCTCTCTTATTGTACAACTTTATTTCACGAAAAACTTTTAACTTGAAATATCACTTCAATGCCACGCTCTATGCAAACAATGAGTGTGCATATTGGGTGACCAGTCTCGATTGCCATAGAATTAACTCTCACTATAAGTAAATTCCAAGTATCTTCCATAGTATGCATAGGAACAAAGTAAAATTTAAGGCTTTGGTTAAATTTGCTCCCCTCTATGTAGTATAGAAATCTCAGGTTTATAGCTTCATCCGGAGCAAAGCAATTAAGCCGCAAATATGTGCCAGAATTTTTCATGTTTGGTATTGTAATTAAATAAATACGGGGAAAAACTCCAATATTATGTTTTTCTTAGTAATGTCACTCCACAATGAAAATCTGAGGTATAGAAATTATTAGGGTAGAAAGCGATTTCACGTTAGGGGTAGGTATATGGAAATCTACCCAATTTTCAGAGAACGTCTGACTAGGTGTTCACAAGCACCATGTGGAAAGTGATTTGGGGCACCTTCATTTTGAACCCACATACGTTAATGATCGACAATGGGGATATACTCAAACACCCAGGGGAGCATGTCGCTCAGAAACACTGTGTGGACTGGTGCATTTACCGGGGTAGAAGAAAATATGTGTCTATTAAATAATAATATACCATGAAAATCTACAAGAGCCGATACACGAGCCCCCACAAGAAAAGTATTTTTCACTGATGATCCGACTAGTCTAAGTTTATTGTTTAGGGCAGAGTTCTTTATCGAATAGCGTTGTCTATAGCAGTGATCCGCAACTGCGCGACGAGGTGAAAGGTGTGCCGCGAATTATTAAGTATTGTATTATAAGAAATTAAATGTTATTTATTTACTCACAGTTGCTATTTGTTTTATTTATTCATTTTTTAAATATTTGTATTCCTCGCCTCTATTGCTGCGGTTTGAGGTTATGTGATATTTACCGCATGTTCTGTTTGTGCTTTTCCCTTAGTTTGTACTCCTGGGATTAGCAGAACTTTCCAAGCCTTATATTATTTTATTAGTTATGCTTCTCCAACAATACTACCCCCGCAGGGGCCTGGTACGCAAGTGCCAGGTATGGGTTTGGCGAACCCGCGGTGCCCGAGCTGGAAACTTGAGAGCGCCGCAAGTTTCCCACACCGTAAACTCCTACCATCCTTCAAAGACCACCGTAGGGAGTAGCGGTGGAACGTTGTGTGCCTAGGAGAACGGGGATCTTGGCTTAATTGCCCGGATCGTGAGGACGGTACAAACCTCTATAAAAAGAAACCTCAACCTCAAGGTCAGCCACGTGCCGAGGAGGTGCATGGGTGAGAGGCAGATCACTCGTTAACGTGCAACCTCAGGGGCACCTGCGCACCCCTGTTGTATAAGCATTTCTCTATAAACTTGTTTTACTCGTGGGACCAAAATTCGCAGTAAAGTGCGAACTCCACAAAACTCTAAATTCCAGCAAAGGCGTCATCACCTGCCGGGCCTTATGGATTTAGAGACCGAGGAACTCCTTAGGGAGTGGTCAACAGAACACGTGGTTGAAGTTAGGCAGATCAAACGAAGGGTTAGCGGCATTCTTGAGAAGACTGCCACCTTCGTCCTGGCGTTCGACACTCCAACGTTGCCGAAAGCCATCAAAGCTGGCTATTTGAATCTGAATATCCATCTGTATGTCCCGGACCCTATGCGCTGTTTTAAGTGCCAACGGTTCGGGCATTCGACAATGACGTGTAAGGGCACACCTGTGGAAAATGTGGAAAGGCTGCACACGAGCCAGGCAGTAGTTGTACCCTCCCACAGGTGTGTGTCAACTGCTCCGGGTCTCACCCAGCCTGGAGCAGGGAATGTCGAGTGTACCTTGAAGAGAAGAAGGTACAGGAGTTGAAAACAAAGGAACGACTATCTTATGGCGAAGCGAAGAAGAGGTTTATGGCACTTGCGCCACCTGTCTTCGCTACTAGCTTCGCAAAAATCTTGTCAACTCCCGTCAGAAAGGAAAGTGTTGCTACACAGACGTCCTTTGCAGACATGGGCACAAGTACAACGTGCTCATGTCAATGCAAATGCGGCGCAATGACCACTAAGGTCATAACACCGAAGACCGCGGACGCTGGTAGCAACACATCTGCTACCTCGACCACAAGGACAGTAGGTTTACCGGTTCCACCAGCAGACGAACAGCCATCCGTTGCAGAACCTACAACTGCAACAACAGCAGCAGCAGCAGTACCCATGGAAGAACAAATGGCAGCAACATCCGCCGATAGCAGCGGATGGCAAACTGTGCAAAAAGTTCGGGGTCCGAAGTTCAAACAAACTGACCCCACCATGTTCTTGAAGTCTCCTTCTACTTCTGCTCCCAGATCCCCAACTGACAAGGAGAAGAAGGGGGAAAGGCCTCGGCGGAAGAAAGATCCGCAAGACACCTATGCCTTAGAACAAGATTCGTCTTCGGATCCTGGAGAAGACGTAATGCTGGTGGACAAACCTGGTCCCGTTCCTCAGCAGTCACAATCGGAGGACCCACCGAACCGGTGCGGGTGGTTTTAAAGAGGTAGGATGGCTCGCATACTTCAGTGGAACGTAAACGGTTTTCAGGCTCACAAAGAGGAAGTCCACCTCTTATCACGGTCTAATCCATTGTGTGTATGTTTCCAGGAGACACATTTTAGACCTTCACACCAGCCAGTGCTAAGAGGGTATGACATATACCGAAAGGACGATACCGAGGGTGATCGAGCGAAGGGGGGAGTGGCTGTGTTTGTCCGAAACACTGGCCTCTCCGAACCTAATGCTCTCACCTCTGATCTACAAACAATGGCAGTGAGGATACACGGTCCTATTAAATTGACCGTATGCTCCATTTATCTACCACCGAATGCGCCCGTCGAGTGTGACGAACTTACCGACATATTGCGGCAGTTTACTCGCCCATTCGTCCTCCTAGGAGACTTCAACGCACATAGTGCGTTGTGGGGTTCGAACACCGACTGCCCCAGAGGCCGAGTAATTGGTAGATTAATGGAGCAGGAGAACGTTTTTATCCTGAATTCAGGACAAATGACCCACTTCACCACTGCTTCTGGGTCGTCCTCTGCCATTGACCTTTCTTTGTGTTCCCCCTCAATTACGGACTCCGAGCAGTGGGAGGTGGATCGCGACCTACATGGTGGCGACCACTTCCCTATTTGGTTGCATGTCGAATGTGAACGTGGAGGAGGGAATAACCGGCGCAAATGGAACGTCACTTGTGCAGATTGGCAGCTCTCCTGCCGATCTGTGCAACTAAAACCCTGTGGCAGTATACAGGAGAAGGTGAATCACTTCACAGAAGTGATTCACCATGCAGCTGACGTTTCTATGCCGAAGAGCTCCGGAACGCTGCGAAGGACGCCCGTCCCCTGGTGGAACGACGAATGTCGTTCCGCTATTCAGGGTCGCAGACGGGCGTTGCGTCGATTTAGGTTGCAGCCAACATCTGACAACCTGGCAGCGTTCCTTATAGCCAGAGCTAAGGCGCGTCGTGTTATTAAGGAGAGCAAGAAAAGGTCATGGCAGGCCTTTGTGAGCACTATAAATCGTTCCACACCTTCGTCGAAAGTATGGTAGTCTATCCGTCGTATATCTGAAAGGTACTCCCGCCCACCAGTGTCTGGACTACTGGATCACGGACATGTAACTACCCACGAACGAAGCATAGCGCAGCTGATGGCGGAGAACTTCGCCGCTGTCACTTCGTCCACCAATTTTGACCCTCGGTTCCAGCAACGCAAGATTGCTGCCGAGAGGCGCGCGCTGTGCTTCGATTTCGTCGAATACAGAGGCCTACAACTCCCCATTTACATTTTCGGAGCTGGAGTCAGCGTTTAATAGCGCTAACGACACTGCTCCAGGACCTGATTTGATCCAGTACCAGATGCTGAGGCATCTCAGTAAAGATGCTAAGGAGTACCTTCTGAATATTTTAACGATATATGGACCGGAGGACACTTCCCCGACTCGTGGAAAGAAGCAACAATGATTCCTATTTTAAAGCCTGGAAAGGATAAGCTTTTGCCAGGTAGTTATCGTAGTATTGCCCTGACAAGCTGCGTAGGGAAGACACTGGAGAGGATGGTAAACCGCCGCCTCGTCTGGTGTCTGGAATCCCAAAACCTTCTGAGCCGCTTTCAGTGTGGATTCAGGAAGTTCCGTTCCACCTTGGACAACCTGATCCTGCTGGAAGCGGCGATACAGGATTCGTTTATCCGCAGCCAACATCTGGTGGGGATATTCTACCATACTACCTGGATTTTAAAACAATTACATGACTGGGGTTTTAGGGGAAACCTTTACCCCGTTTTTAAAAATCATTTTTATCTGGTCGTTGCTTCCGGTACCGAGTCGGTAGTGAAGTGTCTGATCTTTTTTATTCAGGAAAACAGTGTTCCTCAAGGGTCAGTTTTAAGCGTGACCCAATTTGCTATCGCTATCAACAGTATCTCTATTGTTATAAGGAGTCCCATTCGGTACTCCTTATACGTGGATGATTTTTCAATCTTTTGTTCATCGTCCAGTCCTGAGAAGCGCTGAGCTGCAGCTGCAACTCGCGCTGGACAGGCTGGACGAATGGTCAGTCCACACCGGTTTTCGTTTCTCTGCCGAGAAAATCCCGGTGTGTACTTTTTACTCGTAGCAGAAGTCTTTTAGCTAAGCCTCATCTTACCTTGAGGAACACCATTTTAAGTGTTACCGATTCTGTTCGGTTTCTGGGTCTCATTTTAGACAGCAGGCTAACTTGGCTTCCACATCTTAAAAATGTGAAACCCAGAGCCCTAAAAGCTTTAAATGTTTTAAAATGTTTATGTGGCAGGTCATGGGGCGCTGATCGCTCCTGCCTGCTGCAATTTTATAGAGCCTTTGTACGGTCGCGTTTGGAGTACGGTTGCACAGTCTACTGTTCGGCACGGGACAGTTATCTACGGATACTGGATAGTGTCCACCATGCAGGAATTCGGCTCGTTACGGGTGCTTACCGCACAAGCCCGATACCTAGCATCTGTGCTGAGTCTGGCGAGCCGCCGCTTTCCATCTGCCGGCGTCTCCTCATGGTGCGACACTATATACATATTGCCTCAACACCTGGCAGTCCCGTGTACGACGTAGTAATGAACCCAAATTACGAACGGCTTTATGCCAATCGGCATAGAGCGACCAGACCGTTTAGCTACCGTACAAAGGCTATTTTAGAAGAATATGGGTTCGAAACACCATCTTTTTATCACCAGGGTTGGAGTAAATCTCCTCCCTGGCTTTTAAAGAGGCCCAGAACGATTTTAGACCTGTCACTGTACAACAAACTGTTAACCGCTGACAACGTTTTTATAAGAGTCTTTACTGATGTTTTAAATTCGCATCACGATTTTACCCCGGTATATACGGATGGGTCTAAGCAGACTAACAGTGTAGGCTGTTCAGTAGTGTTCCCTCGAGCGACTTACAAATACAAGCTGGATAGCAGGTGCTTCGTTTATACTGCCGAATGCTACGCCATACTAAAGTCACTCCAGCATATGAAGGTAAGTTGTTACAAGAAATACATCATATGCTGTGGTTCCCTTAGCTGCATTCAGGCGTTATTAATCATGTACCATGCAGATCGTCTAGTCCAGGACATCCAGGACTCCCTCCTTTCCCTTCAATCTCATGGAAGGGAGGTATTATTCTGCTGGGTACCGGGGCATGTGGGAATCAGGGGGAACGAGGCAGCCGATGTTGCTGCCAAGTTAGCCTGTGACGAGGTCCGAATCGACTTTGATCCGGTCCCAAAGTCAGACCTTGCCTCGGCGGTGAAGAGATTTATCTTTGATATTTGGCAGAGGCAGTTGCTGGAAGTCGAGCACAATAAGCTCCGGCAGGTCAAACCGACGGTTCAGCCGTGGCGCAGCTCCTTCCAGCGGGCGAGGAGGGATGAGGTTCTCCTTACACGCCTCCGAATAGGGTACTGTCCTCTGACACATGGTTTCCTTCTCCGCCGAGAGGACCCTCCGGTATGTGATGCTTGTGGCGTACCTTTGACGGTGCGCCACATTTTAACTGATTGTGTGTTGTTTTTAAATTTAAGGGCAGACGTTGGCCTAGCAAACGATCTGTTCGTTATTTTAAACAATGACAATGTGGTGAAGATTTAAAATTTTGCTGTCTGGCCGGTCTTACCTCTAAAATTTTGGGTAGTTCGGCCTAGTTTTTAGAATGGTTTGGTGGTCTGTCTACAACCACCAATCCATGTACAGACTTATTCGTTTTGACTTATTCATTTTTACTTATTTTTGTTTATTAAGATCGACATTTTACATCTGGGTGGCCCCTTTACAGCCATCCAGATTGTTGTTTTAGCGTTATGTAAGCTGGTTGGCCCTTTTACAGCCAACCATCTAGTGTTATTAGTTTGTTTATTTATGGCCATTTTACAGTCATTTTTTTAGTGTTTTACTTAAATCTCCTGTCTGTATGGCCGACCTCTTTACAGTCGGCCATGTGGGCGGTATTTTAGTCAGTGGTTTCGTTTTTTATTATGCTGTCTGTGTGGCCGACCCCTTTACTGTCGGTCATGCAGACGGTAGTGAAATTTATCCCACATTGTCATTCCATGTTTAAGCTAGGGAGCTAATGACCTAGACTTCGACGCGCCCTAAAGTAACAACAACAACAATACTACTTTGTTCCTGTACCGTTGTACCAACGCATAGTTAGACATCACTGTAAAAACAATCAGCACCTTATATGTGACTTCTTTGAAGTGTATAATTGCCGCTTCTTACAATTACTTCAGTTCATCATAGCTGCGCTCTGAAGTGGTCCGAAAACTGATAGTAGTTAGTTTTGAAATTTTCTATTATAATTAGCAAACTATTTTATTTCTTCAAGATGGACAAATTCCTTGACGGAGTGTTCCGTCTGTAAGTGCAACTGGTGAAAGCGTTGAGCCAATACGCGAATGTATCGTATGTAGTGAAAAACTCGGTGACGCTGCTGTGGTTCCCAGTAAATTGAAACAACATTTGTCAACAAAACATTCTTCTCTGTCAAACAAAGACGTCAATTATTTTCGTCGGTTGTCGGGGGGGGGGGGGGGGGGAACCCAAGAACATTCATGACCGCTACAGTACGTGTTTCGGAAAAAGTACAGGAAGCTAGTTATAAGGCGGCAGAACTTATTGTAAAGGGAAAGAAACCCCATACAATAGGTGAAACGCTGTTAAATCCTGTTTGTAAAGAGATGGTGACAATAGTTCAGGGTTTAGAATCTGCTAGAGAAATTTAAAAAAATTCCTCTTTCTTCTGACACAATCAGTCGCTGAGTTATTGATATGTTTCGTGATATTGAAGACATTATGAAGTTGAAAATTAACAATAGTCAGAAGTTCTCACTTCAGATCGACGAGTCCACAGATACTAGCCACCACGCACAACTTCTGGCTTGCATTCCCTGCATCGATGGAAATGTAATTTCAAAAAAATTCTTCGTTTGCAAAGAATTTACAGAGATAACTACCGGTGAAGAAATATTTCGTTTGACTGATGAATGTTTGCATCTTAATGAATTAACATGGAAGGATTGCGTTAGTGTTTGTACAGACGGAGCGGCTGTTACGACAGGCCTAGTAAAAGGATTTGCAACTAAAGTACGCGAAGTAAATCCCAACTTTCGATGCGATCTTTGCCTTATTCACCACGAAGCCATTATTGCTAAGTCTCTACCACCTTCTCTGAAAGATGTGCTGGACCAAGTAGTAAAAATCGTGAACTTCATAAATGGCCCTTAAATTCGCGACTTTTTTCCGTTTTATATTAGGAAATGGGTTCAGAACACGCTACACTCCTGCTACATACAGAAGTACGCTGGATGTCACGAGGAAAGGTGTTAACGCGAATATTTGAACTTAGAGATGAGAGAGAACCAGGTATTTTTGACTGTTGAAAGACACAAGTACGCGGATTTATTCCCAGATGACGAATGGTATATAAGTTGACATATCTTTCCGACATTTTCGTACACTTGAATGAGTTGAACATCAAAATGCAAGGTAGGAACGAAAATATTCTTATTAGTGTGGATAAGATTAAAGGAGAAGAAGCTGGATCTGTGGTTACATAGCATTGAAAATCGGTCGTATGAGATTTTCCCGAATGTATAGTAACTTGACAGTAATAAAATGGTGATGGACTTAATTAAAGAACATTTAGAAGTTTTGCAGCACAGATTCAAAAAGTACTTTAGAGAAAGTATTGCAGATTTCGACTGGGTTAGTGATCCCTTCGTTGCAAATTCGGAACATCTTCCAATTAATATTCAGGAGGAACTCGCAAATTTAAAAGCTGATAGAACTTTAAAATTAAAACTTCTCTAAGTTCCTTTAGATACATTTTGGCTAACAATAAGAAATGAAAATCCGGCTATCTTTATGCGAATTGGGCTTCTCGACGTTGACTGAGATTAAAACAGGGGGAAAGACTAAAATCCGTCGATGAAGAAATGAGCCTTGCATTGTCAACGATTTCTCCATGGATCAGCCATCTGTGTGCATTGAAGCAGGCACAAGTGTCACATTGAAGGAATCTGTACAGTTATTTACTTTAACAGTAATATAAAACTGCCGGATAATTAATTTTATGCAACCATTGTTTTTAGCCGCACTGTAGCACCACTTGTTACCAGTGAAACATTGCTTCTACAGAACACTTTCCTAGACGTCGCAAATACCACTTGTGCGATACACTGCAGTCTTGGCTCTTCACGCGTCCTGGTATGTAGGGTTCACGCAAATCGTCCAGGTATCTCTCCACCGTTGTCAAATGCTGCGGCAGCACCCCTCCACACTCGGCGAGTTGGGTACATATAACAGAAAGTATAATTAAATATAGTTAGGTTGTACAAACCACTATACGAATGGACTACAATGCAGAATTTTAAATTCCTCTGTTGTCAAATAAATATAACTAAGATGCGCTCTCTATCCTCACACCTACTGGTTTACAAATGGAACCTGGTTACTAAGGCAGCGTTCCCTAATATTCGTATAACTTGAGTCTATTTCTTAGAAATGTCGCCGGACCGCTGGTCGGTGGAAAAAAAATCTTGATCCAGCCTGATGGGTATGTAGTATAATTCGCTCCTGGCTTTCTTTAGGAACTGGCTTCAATTACAGACCCGTATCCAAATTTCGGTTTTCTGTGGGTTTTCTAACACCACTGTAGGCAAATGCCCGGATTGTGCCATGGGTTGGTTCCCCGCATGTTCCTTGTACACAGTCCCGTCTTTCGGCTCTAATGATTTCGCCATCGATGAGCCGTATCGCTCTGCAAAAATTAAGATTAAGTTCTTGTCCGGTGATTTCGGGTTTGCGGTGTATCTTGTCGGCAGTGAATCTGATGGAAGGTGAAAAGGTATACCGCTTTATTGACCAGATGGCGTTTGGAGAGATCCGCAGGGGTATATTTCGTTTTCCCTTCCTGAGAACTCGGCAGTAGAAATGAAAGTGGCACGCTCCAAGGAAGTCATCCCAGGTACTCTTTTATCAAACGGATTAGTGAGGCTGGGGATTCAACTAAAGGCGGCTTCCCACGGCCCGTGCATTTGCCGGCCTTGCCGGTCCAGCTGTGGGAAGGAAGCCGCCTTCGCTGGCAGGGATGGCGAGCCTCTATCGGTCGCCCAGTATGTAAACATGAAACGACACTAGGCGACGTGGTCGGGAGGTGGCGAGGGCTAGCGTGTGGTGCGTGCTGATCCCTACAATTTGGCTGCAAGGCGCGGCCTATAAAACCATGGGCCGCGACCGAGAGTGGTGGGTGAACGGTTAACGTTCTGGCCTCGCATTCGGAAGGTCGCGGGTTCGAATCCCCGTTCGGGCATCCAGATTTGGGTTTTCCATGGTTTCCCCAAATCACTCCAGGCGAATGCTTCCTTCAAAAAGACCATGGCCGAATTCCTTCCCGTTCCTTGTCCCCAGTCCCATCCCGCCTCTAATGACCTTAGCCGTCGACGAGGCGTAAAGCAATAAGTAAAAGAAAAAACCTAAAAAAAAAACATGGGTCGTGGGAAGCCACAATTACCGGGATTTTACCGACAGTTGGTCTGTTGCTCTACTGTGAGGACTTGCGTGTTCCAGGCCAACACGAATTCACTGTTGGCAGTGTAGTGGTCTGTTGGGTCAGTGGTTAAGGCGTTTGACTGGAGATCGAAAGGTTCCCGGTTCGAATTCCTGTCTATGCGGGGATTTTCATAGGCGCTTAACCCGACCATATGCTCTGGCAAAACTTGCTGTGTAATGTGAAGTACGGTAGAACGCCTCTGTGGTTCAGATTACACCTTAAATTGTAGGGTCCCTATACTCAGCAGGATTACCGGGTTAGGTTAAAGCGGCTACGATAAGGGCGGAATGCGCAACCAGTAAAAACCCTGTCACCTGGTCACTACGACCACACAAGCCTTAACATTCGATAATTGAAACTGCCGACAGTAAAGGTACAGTAATTCTGAGGAGACCATTTCTTTCGCAAAGACTGTATAAATTACAGTAGATGTATGTATGGAAATGAAAAACATTCTGGGGACCATATAAATTGGTTCAAAAAATCTCATTACTTGAGTGTTTGCCACGTTCTCCTGACCTGTATGTGGTGGACCAGCAGAATCTTCACCTCACTTGCTTCAGTACTCGATATATTTTGGACAGAACATGTCAGGACATGGTGGATTGTTATTACATCGAATTTGATACAGTTGTTATGGCTTATCGGAATTCCTTTAATCATAGCTGATGATCAATACACGTTCGTTGAAATTGAGGGGAGTTACTCATTTTAACGGAAATCAGTTCGATTTAACGACAGCAAATTTGAAATCTCCGTTTACTTTGTTCCCCTTAGACGGTAGAACTATATTCGTGATTTATTTTCTTCAGTGTTGTATTTCGAGTACGGTCGCTCTTTATATGCAAGACACCAAACGTTTTAATCATTCTTCAGCGACTTTGATAATCACTATTTTATTCGTTTGTTATTTCTCTTCAGCTTATCCAATTATAACGTAATGTTAAGTAAAGATTGTGTTGTTTTTAGCGCAAATGAAGGTTCAGTTTCCTGATCGGACAATTTTAGTAGTGCGCAGGTTTTCCATTAGCTAACGTCTGTTACGAACAGTTTGCTATTGATGTCTGATTTTACATTACGCAACTCCCGAATAAATCGTCTTCCTTTGACGCACATAGTGTTTGTAATCGGTAGCCATTACTACCTTTTAATGTCCATAATAAACGATATCACTGCACTAGTACGGTTGTTACTGTCTGATACTTACGGTCTGAGAGCTTCCTTTCATTCAGGGTTGGATGGGACAACAGATCCATGGACTCTTGTGTAAGTATCTAGGAATCACGTACATACTACTAACAAAAAATTTTAGAAACATGAAAATAACACATTCTTATAAACTTCATAAGCTGAGAAGTCTTAACGCCTTCTCTTTGTATTCTAGGAGTGAATCTGCCGAAAGTTAGTCAAGTACTAAAATTATACTGCTTCCATTTTCACGCAGCTCAATAAAAACTAACGATTTGTAAATAACTTACTCTTATGAGATGAGACGATTAGTATGTTGCTAAAATATTTACGCTATTGTAAGCGAGACTACAAAATAAAATATTCCTCACTATCGAAGGTTGATACTGTAGGATTATTCTCTTTTTTTTTTCGATGCAAGGCTTTACTGTTTTGTTGCTTAACTCCGCTGTCCGGCGTAATTGACCACGCCGTTCTTTCCACTTTTTCAAGTTTTATGACGGGAGCAGACAGTTGAAAACCTGAATAATCCAACCAACGCGGTATATTAAAGGCAATTAAAAGATAATAAGATCTTAGGATAATAAATGGGGCAGACTTACTCCACAGTGTTTTCAACAACTATAGGAATAAACGATCACAAGGCCAATCGCTAAGCGCATAAAGCACAAAGAAAAAAGAAAGGATCGTTTACAGTTTTGAAAAATCTACTAAAGAATCTTATAGAGCGTGTCTGAAGAATAAGAACCAGGACTTTGAGTTAACACGTCTTTAGACATGTTTAATAGAGGTGCCTCCGACGTGCTATTACCTATTAGAGATTAAGCAATCTCTGACTACCTCAGTTTTGTGAATCAGAGTGTATATGAACAACTGACAAAGTGAATGGAAGCATGTTTATAATAAGGTTTTTTTCCCATTGTCATCAAGTTGTGTTGGTTTTGGAGTTTCCTCTACATCTTTCAAACTGACAATTTTTTCATGTTAATTACTTTTTTCTTTAAAAAACATGGGGGGGGGGGGCATGAAAACCGACTGTAGAATCCCAATATTGAAAAATAAGTCACGAGAAAGTGCCAACATGGTTAAATATATATTCTGAGTGCACAACGTGTGTAGAAACTGATATTTTGGTAGCACGTCCTTTAATGGCGGAGAAGCAGCAGAGAACGCTGTAGGAGGGTGCTGCAGCTGTGTGGCGGGTACCTGCGCTGCCGGGGCAAAAAACGCGCAGCTGCTCTATCTAGTGTCGGCGCGGCGCACACCGGGTAGGCAGTAATACAGAATTACGACAAAAACCTAGAACTATTCAAGTGGAAAAATTATTTAGTTGGCTCTTTAATCTCAAATAGTGTAGTAACTCTTAGAGGAAAATAAGATAGCAGTTTATTTCGGATGCATCCCTTCTCAACCCCTGACTTGGGCTTTAAATACACGCAAGTAGCTCTCTACCTGCTGATTAGCCTCAGTTCCAAACTTTAAACCGAGGGCCTGGCGTGCGGGAGGAACTGGTTCCATCCACGGTTTCAGGTTTCTTCAAAAGGGCCGTGGTTCAATTCCTTCCCATTCCTTTTCCCAATCTGCTCATCTGGCTCTCCCTGAAGCTTTGATAAAAAAGAAAAGAATAAAAAAAGCGTCAAAAGTTACAGAAGTGGAGAGACTATGCGAACAGGTAGTTCAAGGGCCTAGTCAGAATATATACCTGCCACCATTAATACTCCAGTTCTAATCATGATTTCATATGGAAGAGAAATCTCTGTTAGTCAGTATTTATCCTTATTATTGTTACGTGTAGCATTTCAGAGCTGCCAAAGTTATTAAAGCGGTTTAATTTCGATTACCAAACTAGTATTTGCCGATTGCTGGCTGAATTTATAGTGCTGAGGTACGTCTTAGATTCGCATCCAGTCGATGGAATTTTCATTCCTGTCAAAAATAAACGCGAATGCGCTCGCAATAATCAGGGATTTTATACAGGACATTGGAACCACTTACAAGCAAAATAAAACTTTCATTAGTCGTTAGTTCATCTTCAACAGACAAAAACTTTTGTTTCTTAACTAACTGAAAGTGTTTGCGTCCGATCAATCGTTGAATAGCTTTTAAATTAATGACCCACTACACAGTTGTTATTGAGCAGTAATAATGGTCAGGATTTATGAATTCACTGTTATCAGCCAGGTAGCCATTTATAACTATTTATGCACTTATAGTGTCTCGACCGCAGAAAACCATTATTTTTGTTTTGTTAGTGGGTATCTTCAGATTATAGTGCTCTGAACATATTTGTAATTTGTGAGGTTGGATATACATACTGACACTTATTAATGGCATCGTTCACATATATCTTAAAAAGTGTTGAAGAGACAACCTTGTCTCACGCCTTGATTAATTGTTAACATTTGTTGTTGGTTCCTCTTTTTTTTCCTGAGGAGTATCTTTGTATTAAAATATAAACTCTTTACCGTTTCTATAATATATTTTTGATATCTATTCCTATGAAGGGCTTCCCATAGCAATTTTCTGTCTACTTTGTCAAAGCCTTCTGGAAGTACACAAAGACAACTTATAGTCCTTCGTTTTCTCTATAATTCTATTTATAACATGTATATTTTCTGAACAAGATCGTGGTAGTTTGGCTTCTGCTATTTGTCGCCATCTAGCATTAATTATATCGGCACAGATTTTATATCCTGCATTATTCCTCTGTAATTGTTTGTGTCGGTACTGTCTCGTTTATTAGGGAGCATCCATAAAGCACGTAGCTCCATTTTGGTCTCCTGTGAACACCCCCCCCCCCCCCACGTAGCCCGACGTGGCTTTTCCCTCTTAACCCCCCTACCCCCACCCTTGCGTGCGCGTAGCCTTTTTCCACTATTGATTCCAGAAGACATTTTGTACGGTTTTCTCTTTTCAGACTATCGTAAATTACTTACGGAGATAATTAAATGACGGAAATAAATACTTACATGCTGTTGTGTGTTCTGTATTTCATTTTAACTGTGACAAATAATATATATGAAAAGCTACGTGACCTGGCTCTGAATACTTCCCCTCCCCCTTTTCCACGTATCTCATCATAGCTTTCCAGCCAATCTCCCCCCCCCCCCAGATCTAGCAATGTAGGTTATGGACGCTCCCATAGATGTAAAAGCCGATACGTCAGTAGCATTCCCCCATACTTATGTAATTCTGCAGCTATTCGTTCCGATCCATCTTCTTTTCTGATTTTTTTGTTTTGCTTAAAACTTCATTTAATTCTTCTATTGTCGTGTGATCTAATCCTTCTGTTTCTGTAATAGCGTCTTGTACCATCACTTTGTCATTAAACCAGAGGCTTTTGTAGTGTTTTATCCATTATTCTAATTCTATTACTTCGATATGTGCAGTGTCGCTTCCTGTTCTGCTCAAACTCCTTAGTATTTTAAAGGAAAATTACTTGCACTATAACTACCTTGGTTGAGACATTACATATAGTGTAAGCAAAGATATTGATATTAAAGTGAACAAATATCAGATGATATGTGGAACGATAGCTAAAACCTTAGGAAATAAGGAAGTGCAGAGACACAAAGATGAAATTCTATAAAGTTGAGGGCCGTAACTATGCTTCTCTATGGAAGTGAGTCTTCGGTAATGAGGAGAAGGGACAAAAGCCGCATACAAGCAACGGGGATGAAGTTCCTTAGATCTGTAAAGGGATTCACAAGGCTAGATATAATAAGAAATGAGACTATAAGAGAGGAGTTGAAAACATACCGTATGAATAGGGGAATATAGGAATAACTTGGAGAGACATCTATGTAGAATTGATAATGCAAAATTACAAAAAGTAGTAAACGAATATAGACCTAAAGATAGAAGAAGTATAGGTACGCCAAGGAAGAGATAATAATAGTCCCTGAAACTGGAACAGGTCAAAGGGCCTAATCCTGTTATCACCATCTATTGCATCCACTGAATAATTTACCAAAACGGAACTTTGTACTGTGGTTGTTTTAAATCCATTTGTGTCCAGTTATTAAAATAATTTCAAAAAATTTATTTTTGAGCTTTTCTGAGACGTTTTACTGATGCGATTTTATGTGCTACACATAAACAGAAATATAAATAGCCAAATATTTGCACTTCACTGACGTTAGAAATGTTTTAATCACACAACTACTCTTACTGAAGAAGAATCACAGTAACTGTTAAAAACATGAAATAAGATTTTTAGCATAGCTTCAGAGTGCTATATTAGCAGCTGTTTGATGTGGGAATTATTAAACTTTGGGCCTGGCACTTGACCGACACGTGCACGATCCCCGGTCCGGTTATTTTTTTCTAATTTTTATTATTATTATTATTTAATGTCATCAGTCTCTCGACTGTTTAGATGCAATCCTTCATCCTTTCCTATCTTGCGCTAACCTCTTCATTTCAACATACCTTTTACAAACCACGTCCTCAATTATCTGCTTCATATATTCTAATCTTTGTCTTACCTTTTACAGTTCCATCCACTAAAAAAATTAATCAATCCTCCATGTCACAAAATATGACCTGTTATCCTATCTCTTCTTTCTGTAAGACTCTTTAACAAACTTCTTTCCTCACCCATCATTTCCAAAACTCGTTCATTTCGTACTTTATCTGTCCGCTTAATTGCCAACATTCTTCTATAGCACCACATTTCAAATGCTTCAGTTTTCCCTCTTTCTGATAATCCTAAAGTCCATGACTCGCTACCATAAAGTACTGTGGTGGACACATGGAGTTTTAAAAAGTTTTTTCTTAGTCATAGATGAGTATTTGAAACTAAACGATTTCTATTTTTCATGAAGCTTCTTTCGGCTAATGATTTTCTGCTTCAACCATTAGTTGTAATTTTACTTCCCAAGTAGCAGAATTCACTTCTCCTATCGCATCAGATCCTATTTTTATAGTTAATCTACTGTTATTGCTATAATTTCATCTACATTTGTCTTTCTTTCGTTTATATTTAGTCTAAAGTCTTTCTACGGTATTTTGTTCATGCCATTGAGTAACTTTTCAATATCCTCAGTCTGTTCTGCTAACAAGACAATGTCGTCAGCAAATCTTAGCGTACTGATTTTTTCTCCTGAACACTTACTTCACATTCCAATTTTTCTTTCACTTCCTATATTGTTTTCTCTACATAGAAGTTGAATATTAATGAGGATAGACTACAACCCTGTCTCACAACTGATGCATGTCTCATGATTCTCTTTTATTATAGCCACTTGGTTCTTACATGGTTTATAAAGTATTCTTCTATCTCAAAATTTAGACCTGCCTTCATTAAAATTTTGAATATCTTTTCCCTCTTAACATTATCAAAAGATTTTTCTAAATCAACCAACGCCATTTTTTGTTTTTGTTTTTTTTATCCGCCCTTCAAGTATTAATCTTAAAGAAGAATTGCTTTCCTTATACCGCGGTTTTTCCTAACCCAAACTGATCTTCACCTACTATCTGTTCTGCTATCCTCTCTGTTTTTCTGTTTATTATTCTGGTCTGTAATTTTGAAGCATGTGATGTTACACTTATGATGTGATAATTCTCACATTTGTCGGCTTGTGCTTTCTTCGGAAATGTGAAGATAATATTTTTTATTGAAATCAGTGGGAATCTCTCCTGTTTCATAACTTTTTGATATCAGGTTGATTAATTTCTGTATTCCTTCTTCTCCCAAGGATTTCAAAATTTCTGTAGGGATCTCATCAATTCCAGCTGCCTTATTTGGTTTCAAATCATTCGAAGCTGTTATCAAATTCTGTCCTCAACACTGGATTTCATAAGTCATCAGTGTCAACATCGCCGTCCTTTTGCATCCCCATCATGTATTCCTTCCATCGGTTAGCTCTATCTTCTGAGCTTAAAATTGGTTTCCCATAGTGAATGTCACACAGCTTTACTTCGTTTATCCAAACTTTTGTTTGATATTCGTATGTGCCACGTATACTATACCTACCCATTTCCTTTTCTACTTCTTCACCCTTTTCTTGCATTGGCTGTCAGGATCTCTCGAAATCATTGCAGACGAGTGCGGAGACGTTCCCCTCAAAAATCGTTTTCTCTTCAGTTCTCTTACAGCTCTGAAGACCTCGACGTCATCGGGCTGCAAATCCAATAAAAAAATAAGAATTAAAAAACTCCTTTAACTAGCGAAATTATATCAGGTTTGATAGAAATACCTTAAAAATTGTACGACATTACGTCACGTAAAGTAGAGTAAGTAGAATATCACTTCAGTGCTTTTGGATCTGAATCGAAATAGTGATCAACTTGATCAGATTTTAGTCCTGGAATTTCATTAAAATTTTCTTGTAACTCTGCTGATAATTTTCGAATTCGTAAAAAATCTGAAGTGAGATGAACGCCAACTTTGACGATATGGGCGATGAGTTTAGCTCATAACCTTGATAACGAAAAAAGTCAACTGAATTTACGAGCGTCACTATTATTAGGACCGAGACTTTCCTGGAGTAAGTTTTGAATAGCATCTAAACCCTTTCGACGACACGGGAATCTTAGTACTTACACGCTTCCAGAGTGGTTTTGATGGACTTGCGAGCTGCCAATGACGTCACATGTTGCAAGTGTTGACGCCGGTTGACCCAGACTGAAGCGGTCCCCTCCCCTCACCCCCACCACTGGCTGGGGTGGGGGCCGTGTCCGTTGGTGTGGTCGACCTGTTGCGGTGTGAACGACAGTTTGGCCCCTGCTAGGCCCGCGTGCAATGCACCGCCACTTGTCTTTGACGCTCAGGCAGCAACAGCCGGACGTCGAAATCAAGACCGAGGGACCAGGGTCCATGTTCGGCGCCGCCCCCGCCGACGACGTCTCCTTCCCGCAGTTCTACCAGTCCGCTGATGCCACCCAGGTGAGCGCCACACAATCTGCGTGTGAATGGATCAAGTGTAGAACGAAATATATGAAATCATTCGACGAATATTAGTGTTGCAAAGTTTATTACTGGCTTTTGTGCCGAGGATATTATTTTACCCGATATCGATCAAATCCCTGATGATTCAAGACAAAATGTATTTAGCACTTTCGCATCAGTGTGTTGTTTACGTGTAAGAGGGGAAAATGTGGTACCATCTGCAGGAACCGTTCCAAAATTTTTAAGCAAATTCACTACATAACATCTGCTTTTCACCTCGTTTGTGCGTTCGTTTCTGACGCCGCTTGCCAACTGCATATGTTTCTCATGGTCATTGAGTGCGTATATCCTTGTGATGTGAACAGCTACGATTAGAAGTGTGGTATTTGTACGTTTTCAGATAGTTATTACAGGCGGCAAGTAGCTGACGTAAATATGTTCTGTCTTTCACTAATTCACAAATCCGTTGCAACTTGAAATGATGCAACCGCATTGATCACATATTTTAACCCCCACCCCCTCACCTCACCCTTATAAGCTTTATCATGTGGTTGGCATGTAATTAACTGTATTATCATTCCTATAATTGTATACAGTATTTGATACTTGCCTATCACACTTGTGTTGTTGCAGATAATCGCATTGAGCAGATTATAGTGTATTTTGCGCGCTTAGTATTTAATCTGTTTTAATAGGTTATTAAACAAAAGTTGATCAGGACTCACTGATGTTGTGGAATGGTTTCAGATACATGACAATCTGATAGCGTGTGCTATTGTAAGACCGTGCTTTGTTCGGACGTCGTGTTCGGTTTCTTGTAACTTAGTCTGGTGCGGATAATAGGGGCGATTGTAACTTGGGCGCTGCGGGCAGCCCATTGTCCTTGTGAAGCTGCTCATCGCCATATCAGCTGCTGTGAGGCAGCACAAAAGGAGTAACACCCAAGAATCCCATCAAATCGTCATCAGCTGTGTTGGCTAGGCTGACAGTCAAAATCATAATTACAAAAATCACTAGTTTGCTCTTGCTTTATTTTGAATGCTAGTTGTTTTACGCACAAATGGCATAAGCATGTTAAACGACAGACAAATCTGAATAGGTCAATAAAATAATAAGTCGGAGACAGGTGCCATTTTGCATCCTATCGATGGACAAATCGGATTCTACAACGCTCAGGGTCTTAAGTCCTGATTTCTTCAATGTAGCAAATTATTACAAATGGGTCACTTTATTTAGAAGTTACGTTCAGTGACTGTTAGTTGTATTGGCGTTTGTATTAAATAATAAAGACAGAGTTCTATTGGTCTCGACCGATTACGTCAATGCTTTAATTACATTTTATTTATGTTGTGTTTTCAAAACGCATTCATATGTAATACATTCTATGACACCGGTGATCGAACTCAAACCTGTTGACAGTTGTTCGCAACATTGTCTTGAGAGGTAGGGCTTGGAGTCGTAGATATCTCAGCATCGTTGAATGAAGTCTCGCAGTTAGAACCAACTTTGTTTTCTTCTGTGAGGACTGTCAACTGACAATGTCATATTTATCGTGATGCTTTGTGTGTCTTAACACATCTTACGTATTTTATGGCCAGAGAGAAATCACGCTTATGTTGGTGGGGAGGCAAATGGAAAACTGATGGAAGACGGCGCGGTCCGAACGTGGACAACTGGCAACGGCGGGCCGCAGCGCCGCGCCACGCCGGTTCCCCTCGCTTCCGGAAGTGGCTGCGCTCGCCGGCGCACGTGCTACAGATCAGCCACTAACAAATTAACCACCACTCGCCCATCATTTCCAGAACGTTTCACGGGCTTGGCATTCAGGAGGATTCGGCTTCAGTCCCCGGTCTAGCTACCTAGATTTCAATATTTACGGTTTCCCGAAATCATATCAGGCGAATTCCTGGAAGATTTCTTAAAAAACACGCGGCCGATTTCCTTTACGTTCCCTGTTTCAATCTTGATTTTAGTTGTTTAAAAAAATAAATATAAAAGCTTTTCGATTCCTTCTTTTTGAAGCATCTTCGTCGGTTTAATCCAATGTATGTACATGTCATCGTTGATATTATAACACCATGAAATTTGAAACTATACAGTAAAATGTAAGTAGAAGATAATCTATAGTATATATTAAGTTTACATGGTGTTAGACTTGGTGGCTGCCGTGGAGGCGTTACTGTTCTGTATGGATGACAATGGTGTATGTTCAGTGTAATGTAATACGTCGCGCAGTGCAACACAGTCGCGACCGCCTAATCGAATTCTTCCTGGTTAAAGGGACTTATAGTGTTACTAAAATTCCAACCATTCGACCATTCCAGAGAACTTTACATTCGCAGAACAAGCTTTACCAGAGCTGAAACTAAATTTCATCCACAACGCAAATGATTGGTTGGATTCTCCCGAGGGAGGCATACTAACCCTGTGTTAAAACGTTTGTTCGGCCAACTTGTTTTCTCCGGGATCTACAGTTTAACGCGAACCACGGAGCGTCCTGGCGTAGATCATATGAATAAAGCAAAGCCCGCAAAAATACCTTACCACATCGCGATTCGAACCGTGGATCTTGAATTACCAGATCGCGCAGTCAGAAGTTAAGGCTTACGATGGCTCGTTGTAATCATATTGCATGAAGTAATGAAAAATTTCCAAATAGTGGCACGCTGGGTAATCCTTAAAATATATTGGATTTACTCAAAATAAATCCAAGTAAACGATGGAGTTCTGACACTCGAATAAAGGAGACGTAATATACCTTTCTGGTGACTTGTATAATTTTTTGCCTCTTTTACAGCTTACACTTAACTGTAAAAAGTGCAAGGCAATGCACATAAGTAATAAAAAGATCCCGCTTGCTCAGGAGTACAAAGTTAACAATTCAGTTGTTGACACTGTGGATTCCCTGAAGTATCTAGGCGTAACAGTACAAAGCAACATGAAATGGGACTTGCACATAACTTCCGTTGTAGGCAAAGCTAATTCCAAACTACGATTCATAGGACGTATTTTGAGAAGTTGTAATGCTCATACAAAGGAAATAGCGTACAAAACACTAGTGCGTCCGCATTTGGAATACTGTTGTCGAATTTGGGATCCGTATCGCAAGGGATTGATTGACACGTTAGAGAAAGTACAGAGAAGAGCCGCTCGATTCGTAACTGCTAGTTACAGTCATTACGTAAGTGTCACAGAGCTGATTCGTGGGTTGGGCTGGGATTGTTTGGTGGACAGACGACGTCGGTTTCGTTTGAATTTGCTGGATAATATGCGAAAATCTTTAAGTTACGAGTGCAACGAAATACTTCTTCCGCCAACCTATTTAGGTCGCAATGACAGGAGGGATAAGATTAGAGAAATAAGATGCCGTACTGATTCATTTATGTATTCCTTCTTTCCTCGATCTGTTCGGGATTGGAATGCGCAGAATTAGGATTGGTGCTTAGCACCCTCTGCCACCCACAGAATTTGTTATTTGCAGAGTATAGATGTAGATGTTTTACAGTAATGCAGCAATAAAGAAATACCTACATCTATTTATACAATGCTATCTTAATTTTCAGCTGTAGAGTTACCTGTATCTATTCATACCTTAGTCAATTATTGATTGTTAATGGATTTCCCTGCAGTCCTTAATTTTGGAACTGCATGAGGAAAAATTACGTTTTAAACAAGAATTGAAACTTTATCTTTGGAAACACTGTTACTCACTATTCAAATTACATTTGACGTTGTCTCCTTCTAGCAGTTTCCTAAACGAGAAAGCATATTTCTCTTTATGCGGACCGTTAAACCTGTTTTTTTCTCTGGTGGTGTTTCCCACTATGAAATTCTATATAACACTGGCCGTTTAAATTAGGCAGGTTTTAGAACGAAGTATACTACTGTTCTGTCATACAAAATTGTGGCCAGATAGTTAGCCGTGATTGTGCCCATCAGCGGCGTATGTCTACATATCTTTCTAATATAGTACCCTGACAAGAATGTCTTACTAAGAAGTTAAATCATTACAAGATATAATAAAGGTCATCCGCAAATACTTTCTTTCAATAGAGCACAATTCAAATTTTGTTGCTTAAAAGAAAACTCATACATCATAGGATTTATAACGTTATTTTGTACAAAAAATTATGAAATGTAAATAGTGCATGCACTTTAAATTTTGGTATTTCTTGTAAACTGACAGTTTATACAAAAAGTCATCTACGTTAATCTTTCCTTCTGACAACCCTATTCATTTGCTATCATCTGGGCAGCATTTTCAAAAATTAATTTTTGTACTGCTTTCTTTTTGCATTTGTAGTTAGCTCTTCTGTAGTGCTCGTTCTTTTTTCCTCATCTGTATATCAATTTTTTAAAAGTAGGTTTCATTTAAAACTGTATTCAGTTAATTGAATATTAGCTCTTTCTGTAAATCTCGATGTCTCTTACATTGAATTCAATTTTAAAGAACGCGGGTTCAAATCCCCGTCCGGTCGCCCTGATTTAGATTTTCCATGAAATTCCCGAAGTCACTGCAAGTAAACGCCGGCATGGTTCCTTCAAAAGACCATGACTGAATTTCTTGGTCCGCAACCCTCTCTCGCCACTAATAACCTTGTTGACGAGACGTCAAGGCTTAGTAATAAAATGCGTTTGTTCGGTGTGTTTATCTCTGTTTCCGTCAGTAAAATTCATTTCGAACTGAGGCATATCTATCTCTCTCTAAATCAGCTCACAATGGTGAAAATAAAAAAGTAAAATATTAACATGGAGAAAGTCTCTGTAGCTGACTTGCAGGCCTGTGGATGTTAAACGCTGGTGGCCCACGCCTGTGTACTGTTGAGGCATGTGGATTTACTACAAATAGTCCACGCCTTGAAGTAAAAGTCTTTGGCAGGAGAATTCATCCACTCGCATCAGCGTTCTATCAGTTAAGCGTGTGTAGCATCATCAGGTTAAAAAAATATATATTTAAAAAATGGCAGTCGGCCTAATAGCCACTCAGCCAGCTCTGCGTTTCAAATTGTTTATCTCACGTGTGTATTTTCATTTTTAGTGAAATAATAATCACAAGTGGAAATGAAAATGCAGGACGGATACAATACAATCCATGCTGACTCCAACAAACTGCCCCTGCAACCCGAAGATAGGTCGTTTGTCGAAGTCCACAAGTTAAAATATTAGTGGAATCTTTGCCTAAAGTAGTTTGAATTATCATTGTGTATAATATAGTGATCAAGGATAATATGAGAGAGTGTAATTAAACTATCGCTCCTTCAAAAAGATTCAGTCTTTATCGACTCCGCAGTGCTTCGAACTGTTCGCATCTTATACGGTTATAAATTGACCAGCGGACTGACGTATGTGATACCTCACATTAAAAGTAATGTAATGGTCTGGTGGCTCTGTGGTTAAGGTGTCTGATTGGAGATCAAAAGGTGCTCTTAAACCGACCTTCATCTTTGGCACAACTTGTTGTATAGTGTGAACTACGCCAGAACGTTTCCGCGGTTCGGATTCCACGTTAAGCTAAAAGTACCCTGTACCCGGTAGGACTACCGGGTTAGGTTAAGGCGGCTACGACAGGGGCGGAATGTGCAACCAATAGCAACCCAGTCACCAGGTCAATACGACCACACGCAAATGTTGTTATTATTAAATGTAATCGTGTACTTACAAATCTTGCATTGGGGTCATATTCCATCCCGCCCACCGAGCATGGTGGGTAAGTGGTTAACGCTCTGGCCCTCGCATTCAGGAGGACGCCGGTTCGAATCCCCGTCCGGGTCATCCAGATTTGGGTTTTCCGTGGCTTCCCCAAATCACTCCAGGTGATTGCCGGGATGCTTCCCTCAAAAGGCCATGGTTGAATTCCTGCCCGTTCCTTGTCCCCAATCCCATGCCGCCTCTAATGACCTCGACGTCGACGAGGGGTAAAGCCTTAAGTAAAAACAAAAACAAAACATCCCAGCCTGTTTATTTGACGCGTTTATCACGTCGAGGATTTTTTTTTTTTAATTGCAATTCAAGTGAACAATATTAAATTTTATACCTGGTAAAATTTAAATACTCTGGATTGACATTCTGGAGGACGTGTGGTTCAAATCCCCATCCAGCCATCCATATTTCGGCTTTCCATGGATTCTCGAAATCGTTTCAGGCGAATACCGGAATCGATTCTTTAGGAAGCCATGGTCAAATTACTTCCCGCTCCTTGATTCACTCCTTTTCGCCTTCTAACGAACGTGACGAGGGGTAAATCCTTTAAAAAAACTTCTTCTCAGTGTGTAAATTAATGTAATTTAGTTTTGTGTACATGAAATCCACTTTCGGATTATCTAGAGACATCACTGCATATTTTTTTTTGTGTTTTAACAGAATTCTCCGTGTCTTCTGATTCGATACAAGAACGTGCGTAAACAATATTTGCTAAAGCAAAATGGAGAATCAAGTATAATTGCGAATCTAAAATAAAGTTTGTGAACTCAAGTGGTTGGAATTGGCTTTTCTAATTAAGTTAATTCTGTATTGTATTTGCTGGTATTTCGGATAATATCATGATTCTGTAATCGTATTTATGTTTTAAGTACGACAGTGGGTTGTTGACCTAGTTCTTTTCCTCTTCGACGAGGTTATTAGAGTCATCGGTTCTAATGACCTTATCGTCCACGAACCGTAAATTAATGGGGGGGGGGGGGAGGAAGTTTGTCTGTTTAATTTGTAGTTACGAAACAGTTATAAGGAAACTGACGCTGTTTTCTTTCCTCCTTTAAAATCATTCCGGCATGTATCTGCTGTGATTTCTGGAACCTAGAGGAAAATCAAACTTGAATTTAGCCAAGCCAAAGTACTAATATTATACGATTCTTTGTTCATGTGCGATATTCCGTATTCTTGATTTCACAGTCTTTACAATTCAAGGATTCTTAAACCCAAATTTTCACATTTTATTTGAGTTGATGTTAATCGTGTGTAATTTTTTTTTTTTTTTAATGTTAAATGAAATGAAGTGTCTATTTTCTTGAAGGTACACAGTCAGCTGCTTCTGTGTCATCAGGTACAAGTGGCGAACAGTAACTTTCTGTGAGTCATAATATGTATGATAGAATTTCCTTTTTGATGTCCCAAATTGCCTGATTAACATGACCGTGTCATTTGATCCATGACGTATGACTTAAACATACAGATTAAGGCCATCTGAAACTAATGTTGAAGGCAGGCTCTTTGTAGTTCCCGCCGCTTGTATCTTGCCTAATAGGGTCAGCAGATAACCTACACTGGTTTCACGCGATGCCAATTAATTTCTCCTCGTATTTCTCCTGATAAGAGAGCCTGGTGTCCATTTGTTTCAATTGTACTGTGGGTACAATTTGTTTTATTTTCGCCTCTTTTTGTTCTTTTTACAACATGGTGCCACACCAAGGAATTGAAAACTTCTTTGATAGAGCTCATCTCAAATGATAGCTGCATCTGGACACAATAACAACCGACAAAATGTCTACTTTTTAAATAGTGTGGTGCTTTGAAGAAATTTATGTTCAGAGGTCGCGTGCTTGAGACCGTATCATATTTAGGTTCGAAAACAACCGTGGTGGAAACTTAAGTGCAGCGTTCTTCTACAATGTTTCACTGTGAGGTCGATAGTATGACATGGTAACCTGTTAGCCAGGAGAAAGCTGATAGATACTAGTCGGCGCAGTCGCCGAAGTAGGCCGTGGGACTACGTGAAAGTCCCTTTTGTTTTGTGCCAAACATACGAGCCTTCACTACATAAATATTTACAGCCATCTGTGGTTACTACAGAAATAGTTTATTTTAAATACATCTTTTGCTGTCGAGATAACTATCAAAGTAAAATTTCGCTTGGTTAGTCTGGTATATCTAAGTGCATCAGCAGAAGTAAATCTGTCTTTTTGTTACACCTCATTTTCCAATCTTTTTCAGCTATCACCTAACGACATATGGTTTGCCACTCTGCCTCATCATTTGGAGATTGCTGTAAACATCTAAGTATTGAATATAAGGGTCTATTAACTAAAGTTTCGATCTTATGTAGTCAATTCAGTGATGTGTATTTTCTCTGAGTGGCCAAATGGAAAGGTTACATACGCATGCTGGAACTTCTAGCCAGTTCTACAATCAACAGACGTAACGAAAATAAATAAAGTCGCATGATTACGGATTTGCCAATCGGGAAAAGAAACGTTGTTCACATTGTCACAAGTGATCCCTTTTAAAAGAAAGGAAACTTCACCTCTCGCTATTTGACATCCCTTTACTTAAATTAAATAAAACTAATTAAAACCTATTTAGCAATATTTAAGGTGAACTGGCTGAATATTGTTGAATTTCTTCATCGCTAATATTTTGCCGATTTCATAATATTTCGTATTTGTCCTTGATAGGCGAAAGGAATATAACTGAATGGAGAGAACAGATATAAGTTAAGCGCGATTGTTGTCGACAGTGCACCTATAGTCGACATGAAATTGTATCACGTTCAAATTTCCAGAAAACTTTGCACTAAACCAGCAACCCTGACAGATTTACTCGTCAATCTTAATGGGTCCACGTGTTTGGTGATGGTTTCTCCCGTCGATGATGAACAGTTTTCTTAGAGTTTGTGCTTACCATAGCTGAAAGCGCGTATCTCGTAAGCAAAAACGTAACGCCGGGAAGTACTTTACTATCAGTAAATGCAAGTTTGTTTTACTTTCTACTGGGGGTGAATATGTAAATGTGGTGTAGTTTAAACGAGACCCGTCAGTATGGGTCGGAGAGTTAAAGCGCCTTACTGGTCCCTGCATACCGGCCGTCCTGATTATCAAGGCGAATGCACACGTTTCACAGACAGATTCCACCATCACACTACGACAGGCCTAGCTACTCGGTAGACAGATATAATAGCAGACCCGACCTATCGAGGTAGATAGTTTAAACGTGAAGAATATTTCTGTTATTCAAACCTCAGTGTCGAATACAGGTTCCTAAACTCTTGCGTGTACCTTCGATTGACAGTAGACTTGCGCATTATAGTTCGCGAAGAAGAGCGCTCAGTTTAGTTCGCAACTCCCTCGCGAACTAGTTCGCTCTTTTAGTTCGTTAGTTCGCGTCTCGAATTCAGAGAAACAGATCGTTCGCTCGCCTTGCTACCGCTACTGCACGCGCTATTTTGTTTGTTATGTCAGTTTTATTAGGACATAATCATTTTTTGTCGTTTCTAAATGGAATTTAATATGACCTTCTTAACAAAAGTTATTGTTTAATAATAGCCCTTTCAAATGAGATTAGCAAGATCAGTTACCGCCGATAAACCAAAGTGCTCATTGTCCTTTGCACAAATGGGTAAACTGAATACCTGTGCTGTTTTTACTATTTACTTTACATGCATTCCTAGAATATTAATTCTTTAAAAGGATTTATTTATTAGTTCATGGAAGAAACATTACTTATAAAAGGCGCTAATGACCCCGCCATCGACGCGCCCTTAAACTCCAACAACAGCACAACATTACTTATAAAATATTATAAATGCGTTTATTTTGATGAATTAAAATACCTGTTTATAAGTAATCGGCTTTTTTATTTAAATATAGTTTTGGAAATCATGAACAAAATATAATTCTATTGTTGGCTACAAGTTAAGTACTATATGACAGAAACAATATTACCTATATTATTAAGAAAAGTAACAGTAATACTTCCAATGTGGCAATTAGACATACAAAAATGACAGTGACCCTTGAATAAGAAAGTGGTAACAATAACGAAAGTGCGTAAATTTACAGTAAATTGGAAGTCATTGAGCTATTTTTTTATTAGTGTAGGGGAGGATAATCCAACACACATTCCCAATATTTTTGCGTCGAATGAAACTGATGAAGACACAAAAGTTAAAATCTTTTTGAATTTCGCAAGTCATGTCTTTAAATAACTTTCACAAATCTGTTAACCAACAAACTGAGATAAGTATTATATTATGTCAGCTTTAAAATCAGCGCTAGAAAAAATGTAAAAGATACTGTTTCTTTGGTTAAGAAAACAATAAAAAGCCTTTAGAAGCCAAATTCTCCACAGAAAGTGATAATATTAAAAATAATGCTCTAGTATTCGTTGATTAAAGTCTGGAGTATCTTAGTAAATAGTTAGATTTTAATGAAAGCAATTGGCTATAGAAAATTCAAAAATTAAATTTAAAGCACGAGGTTTCATTTGATGGCTGTGAGAAAATACAGGGCGTTCGCCGGAAAACGATACCCTCCCAGTCTGTTGCCGTCGTCAACTTGCTCGGTCAGTGGTGCCAGCAGTTTCCGCCACACGGCACCGTGAATCACCGCACTGTTTAACACCTCCGCTGCCCCAACAGTGCAGTGCAGTGACCCTTACATTGTTAAGAACGGTTTCTTTGCATTGTAGATAGTTTGTGACTTCAGTCTCTTATTAATCAGTGTTGTGAATAAACGTTTCTTTGCGGTTTGGCTGGTTTGTGGATTCATACTTTTATTAATCTATACCGTGTTTGAATGTGAGTAAAATTATGGTACTTTACAGTTTGCAACAAAGAATATTTCTCTACGATACATATGTGAAGAAGAAGTCGTTTAAAAAGTGTCGCAGTAAATTTCGTCGCGAATTTCCTGGCGCTTTACTGCCAGCTAAATCAACAATTCTGCGTCTGGTTAAAAAAGTAAGAGAAACGGGTTCATTTTTTAACAAAAAGAGACTGTCGGTCAACCGTATTCTCACAGAGGAGAAAATTAACGATATCGCTTTTCGACTAGAACAGTCACCCAGGGCAGCGTGTGTCTCGAAATATGTTCAGAAGATGTGAAATGTGCATTACACAAGAGGGTCAACACTTCCAGCATCTTTTATAAGGTAAGCTAATTAATTACGTCACATTTAAATGCTTAGCACACAAGTTTCTGAAGTTTATGAAGCGTAATTATTATGAAATAGTCCGCGGCCGACGGTCGAACAATGCCGGAAACTGAGCGCTCGCTCGCCGGGAGCAGTTTCTTCCTTGTAGCGCTAACAGTGGGTTGTGTTTCCCGGCGAACGCCCTGTATTAGAGGTTCTAAATTTATGAGAAAAAATTAGTCAAAGTGAACGAACTTTACTCTGAACTAACAATATTACACGAAATGTAGGTAAAAGTAAGAGCAGTATTTCATTAGTAAAAATGAGCTTTTGATCGACATTAATTTAACAACTGCAAGCGATAAAGCATATTACAATTTTACTGTAGACAGAAAATTGTTAAAGATTCAAGAAGTGCAAAAAAATATAGCTTAAAAAATAAAATAGTAAAAAACCATATCCTTTGTCCTTTTCTACTCTTTGTAAAATATTATATTTTTGAAGTGTACTACATTTTTATAGGTTATTCTAAAAAAAAAAATCTACCATTAACCGAAAAAAGCAGCGAATGGTGATAGTTCGCGACCGGGAATGCTCAGTTTAGTTCGCGAACGGTACCGCTCAGTTTAGTTCGCGAAAGGTAGCGCTCAATTTAGTTCGCTAACTGTACCGCTCAGTTTAGTTCGCGAACTATACCGCTCAGTTTAGTTCGCGAGCGGTAGCGCTGTGTTTAGTTCGCGAACTAGATCGCTCCGCTCTGGAATTCCAGAAAGACAGCTCGTTCGCTCGCTTTGCTAGCGCTACTTCACGCGCTCTCTTCTTTGTTATAATAGTTGTGGTTACTGATAGTTGTCTTTTAAGTGTTAATGGTATCAAAGTGTGTTTTGTTTTCACATTCCATGTTAAATTTCCGTTTTTGACTTCTGCAATGATTATTAATGTTTAACAGTTAATTTTTATTTTTTTTATTTTTTTATATCTGTCTCTTCAGTGAAATGTGTCCACAGCGAACTGTGTTACCTTTCCGATAATGAACAAAAACAAAAGTTGGTCTTCGGGAAAGGATCGAACGAACTAACGAACTAAGGAGCGAGAGATCTGGGAACTAGTTCGCGTAGTTCGCTCGTGGGAGCGCTCTTCCGAACTAGTTCGCGTAGTTCGCTCGTGGGAGCGCTCTTCCGAACTAGTTCGTTCGCGAACTACACAAGACTAATTGACAGGTGTGTCGAATTTATGTTCCTCACCAAAAATTGAGTTTTAAATATGAACTGGACGAACCTCCCTGCCTTTTACAGCAATAATTTTTTTCTACGCTATGGTGCGGCAATAAAAACCGAAAATTGAATCATGGTTTCTATCTTCGGTACATACGATGTCATATTTAGGAGCCTGTAGTTACGTGTATTATGTCGCAGGCTGATAGTGAAATCCATCACCTGCTAAGTACTTCATGTAAAGTTGAAAGATACTGCAAAGGAAAATTTGAGATGCTTATTTGAGCCTACAGTTTGCCAGGAACTTACGACTTGTGGTACCTGGAATCTGGATTAGTACCCCATCTGAGTCTGTTTCAAAGTGTAGACTGTACGAGAAATACAGCATCTTAAAAAATACTATTGCGCTTACAAATTATCTGCTACTGTTATGTATAATGAAGCAGAAATATTCACATCCAAATCCCTTGAAAACCAGCTGCGTATTATAGTATTAAAATACCAAGTAAGTAACAAAAAAGGCGTCATAACTGACATGAACAATTTCCACAAAGAGAATTAGTGTTTTTGAAAAACATAGTGGCGTTGGCGTTTTTGTTACTGGCGGTTTACGGTTCGTCAACAGTCATGTCATTAGTGCAGAGATTTACTACGGTGCTGAAATTGCTCGTGGGGCATATGTAGGAACCATTCTGTGATTTCAACCAATTCTCTGTAACGAAATAGATGATTTTTTTTTATCCGAAAAACATTTAAAGAAAGGCTTTTCATTAGATGGTTAAAAGGGCGATGAAAAATAGTTACTTGGTTTTGCCATAAAATGACTAGCGAATGGCAAATATTTTTTAAAAAAATTCAGTGCTCGCATTACTAGCTCATTTTTAATGTCTAGACATGATAGTTCAATTTCTCTGGGCTCATACATTATTTGCGTGCTACGTCCTTTTATTTTTTTAAGAAAACCGAAAGTGATCTGTAAATTCCCGTAACAAAAACATTTTTCCTGATGCAGGTGTTTATTTATCAGCCAGGTAGACCAGCTCTCTTATCGTTCTTTCCCTTATGTGTCAATAATTTTCAAACGTGTCGTTTCCGATATGAAATTACATGATTAACTTCCACTTTCTTCAGAAAACGGGACATTAATCGCCGAAATATAGATAAAATCAATATGGATTTGTGTTCTATAATTGAGACGAAGGTTTTATTTTTTCCTTTGATGAAACATTATAGGAGATTTTTTGCCATCCTGAAGTGTTTCTGAACTAGGCAGTGCCAATACTTTCCAGATGCGCATGCCGGAGATGGCGAAATTCAACTTGGGATAGTTTAGAAAAGGTAAAACCTTTTAAATGTCATTGTAATTAGTAAAAATTATTGAGAAAGTCTGTATTGTCAAGTATTGATTGAATAACGTGATTAGCATATCAATCTCGAATTCGTGATTACGCTCTCCCACACAGTAATCCGCTTCCTGAGTATTTAGAGCTTTCAGCAATGCGAATTGGCTGACATGGTTTCTGGCATACTAAAAGCGCAGTTTTCGTCACTTAATGTAGAATGGTGAAGATGAATCCTGATGAGAATGACTGTAGGACAAAATTGGGGAAGTTTCTAGCTAGAATGACTAGCTGGTAGGTAGACGGATGGCGTGATGGCCTGGAATTTAGGTGGTTGTTGAAATGGCCTGGAATTTAGGTGGTTGTTGAAGTTACAACACTGAGACAAAATGTAAAGGAAATATGTAATAATAATATCAATTATCGTTTTCCGTTTAGAATCTGTAAACATCAACTGAGTATTATCGCAAGGAGATATTTTTTTTTTTTTTTTTTTTTGTAAGAAATGTTTGTTTTTTTTTTTTTTACGGCGTCAAATTTTTCCTTCGTTTTGCATCGTTCTACCTACTAATTTCGTCGGTTACAATCAAGAGCTTCACATTCAGTGTTCAAATGGTATGGTTCTTATTGAAAATTATTTTTATCGCTATTTTTTTTTTTTTAAAAAACAGACAGCCTAGCGATATCACTTGATTGATAGACAATGAGACCATCCTTGCCTTTATCGTAAAAATACACATGTTTTTAAACAGGAGCTTTATGCCCTTTGTCTGTGTTCTGGCAAGAAACTTAAAGAAAATCGAAGTGTTTAATTAGGTGCATACGTTTTTATTGTGTTCCACACGCGGCAAAATCTCCTAGCTTTAAAACTCAGTCTACTTCCCTAATAAAGTGTTTTATTTGCTGAAGTTCTTTGAGTGTTTTTTTTCCGGCGTGGCATGTAGTTGCCTAAATGTATATTGAAAACAATTGCGGACTAATTGTGCCTCTTGGAGATTAGTGACGCAACGAAGTTTAATAATGGAAGCAGAAACGGAAACAGATGTCAAAAGTAAATCTTTGCGGAAACGGAAGCAGAAGCGGACGCGGAAGCAGAAGTTTAACACTGTGAAGAAAAGGCACACTTTTTAACAAACATGATTTTTTTATTAAATTAATATTTAAAATTGTAAGTTTTATGCTTTATAAATAGTAGTTTGGCCGCTTTTACACCCTGCAAACTGTTCCGGCATTCTTCACATATTAGACCAGCTCCACTAAATAATTGTTCACTTGCTACGCTTCTGTGGGGAGCTGATAAATATTGGCGTACTGTTGGCAAAGGATGATGGTATATTTGTGCATTTGATTTCCACCACATTAGGGGATCCTCATTGCTTATCTTTATTTTGTATTCCCGGAGGTTTGATATTCTAATTCTAAAAACAGTTTATCACTATCGTCAGTTGTAATGAGACTTGCTGGTCTTCATTCATATTTAACATGGATTCCAACATTTGTAATGATGACGTAAGCGGACTTTATTCTCAATTTGAGTTCGGGTACTTTTGGAGGAAGGTATGCCATCATCTTGAGTGGAGTTTGTTGTATCTCTGGATTCTGGTTCCGCTCATTGTCGTATTTGGTAATTTATACTCAACCTACCCCGTAGTGATGATGCAGAAAAAATATTTATATTGTGGATCTAAAGACGTTGCAATTGTGTGTTTGTAGTGTTTGTTCAGTTCTCCAAATCTTGCGTTTACGTTCTGTTCATCCCGTAATCTTCTTGTCAAATTTTTGAATTGTTCTGAAATATCAGGTTTCGTCTCTCCTTGTAGTAATGTGGTCATAAGAACTTGAATCAAGGGTATGACTGATGAAATACTCGCTTAGGTACAAGACTCCTAAAAAAACAACATCAGAAATACTTGCACGCTTACATTCATGTCACGGCGCATAGAAAACTAAAAAAATATTTTTAAAAGCCCGTTGCAACATGTGCCGCGCCTGGCTGGAACACCCTTCCCACGCGTTGCAGACTTCCGATTCAGTTGCAGAAGCAGAGGTCTGTTGAATCACTATTGAAGATTAACCAGCTCTAACTTCTTGTTTTGCTGCCTCTTACATTTTTCCTCTTGGTTTTATAAATTTTTGTCGCTTATAGAATTGTTTTGACGTATGATGTTTTGTGGGAGGTTCTGGAAGTTTAGTGTCGAGTTTCTACCTACTCACGATAACAACATTTCTCTGGAATAACCACGTTAAAATTCTGTTAAAACAATGCTCGAATGATATAGTTAGTAATGCTGAAGTCTGAAGAGAGTAGTATTTATTATTGTGAACGGCTAAAAACATTGTGATTAGTGAGGAGCTAGTATTTAGCGTTGTACGAGACTATGTTGCGTGTGTACTTGTAATATGGTTGTTACCAGGGAATATTATTTGTAATTTCGTCATGTTTTTGCATTTGTTTTTCTCGTTTGAAGTACTATAGAATGGTTGATCAGTTGACGCTCAGCTTACGGATATGTAAGTGGAATCTCTTCCTGTTCTAGGCATACTAAACATCCTCGGCAGCTTATTGTATAACACTACGAGGCTTAGCTGTATTTATCTGTTTTGTCGTGAAAATTGTACATTGCTTCGAAATTTGATTTAATATTCTTAACGAAGTGTATGTTGTGGCTTATATCCATTGAAAAGGATTTAATTAACTGCTAATTACGAAATTTCGTTGTAATCCGCTGACAGTGATTTCTTGTTCGTTGTATCTAGAAGGAAAAGGTCCATAATGTATTACACACACGGCTTTTTCCATCACTAAAAAAACAATTTTAATCCATTGTAGTTCTTGATGAAAAGAATTGGAAAAACCCAGTGTAAGACTCTCAAAAGGAGAAAAATTGCAGAATGGGAATGTTCCACTCCGAGTTATCAATTTATTTTCTCTCTCCCTCTCTCTTTTTTTTTTTAAATGGGGAATGACAAACGCATATTTCCTTGTGATTAAACGTAAATTATCATGAAAATCATTAATGTAATATTCATGAGTGACGAATTCTTCGTTAATAGATTTTTTTCCGCTGCCATCAGTCTCGTAACAGTTTTGATGCAATCATCCATCCCTTCTAACCTCTTCATCTCAACGAACGCCTTAAACCTACATATTCTAGTCTGTTTCTGCCTCTACAGTTTTTTCCTTCAACTGTTCCCTCCATTAACAAATTAACCAATCCGGCATGTCTTAAAATGTGACCCACCATCCTGTCTCTTGTTTCTATAAGACTCTTCCGCAAGCTTCTTTTCCTGAAGTCCATGCTTCGCTATCATAAAGTGCTGGGCTCCACACATAGAGCTTTAAAAACTTCTTTATGAATCTTAGATCAATATGTGAAACTGAAAGATTCCTCTTTTCATGAAAGCTCTTTTCGCTAGTGCTATTATGCTTTTAATATCATTCCTGCTTTGGCCATCAGTTGTAATTTTACTTCCTAATTAGTAGAATTCATTTACTTCCTTTATCGCATCAGATCCTATTTTTATATTTAATGCACTATTACTGTTGTCATTTCTAATATAGTTGTACTAGTATTTAAATCACATTCTAATCATGTTATATTAAAGTAGGTTTTAGTACATGTGGAATTTTATTGTAATTGAATCACTGAAATGTGAGTTACCGTGTTGAGCTTCCATTCGATGTTTATTGCTGAACATTCGCCTGTGTGAAGCAAACAGTTTTGTAAATTTTCGCGTACATTTGTCCACTTGTTCTAGAGCGGAAGGGCCTAAATGAAAGTACAAATATTAGAGTCTAATTTAAATGAGAACTCTGCGAAATATTGTGTGAGACTTTCATCCAAAAATTAGACACAAACAGATCGAAAGGCTCAAGAACTTGAAATTTTTCTTAATTGTTGTACAGTAATAGAAAGAATGTATCCAGAAAGTAAAATGAAAGTCTGAAGGGATAGTTTACTATTTATGAAATGCTTTAGAACTAAGCTGTGGGGCATAACTTGCGGTGCAGCGTGTGCCGGCAGATGGTGTATGCTGAGGACAAGGAGCCTCCCTATCTGGAAAAAATGTCGCCTGACCGTGCCTTTAATTAGTTATGACCGAAGCACTGGCCTGCAAGGAACGGGAGAGAATTATGGAAGCAGCTCCTCCCGACCATCTGACCCCCAGTTGTTTACCTCTCCTGTGTCAGTCGCCAGTGTTCCATTGTACAAAGTAATAAACGGTAAATTATGTGTTTTGGGTTTAGCCTTAAATAGGAACCCGATTTTCGGGGCAATTACGGTTAGCACGCGGATAGCAATCATTACGGTCATTGATGAGCGAGTAAAGCTCCCCTGAGCTCTCTATATATCGCCCCTAGGATTACTTTTACACGCCCTCAAGTTAATCCAACTGTATGCCGCCTGCCTACTCCACCCAGCGCTGATAAACTTATAAATCGTGTTACGATTAATTCTTTTCTTTCCGTTTGGAATATTCACTAAACCAACTCTGTTCCTCGCGATTTGCAAAGTTTCTTTTGATGTTTCTGATTGCGTGAAATGAAATAATGCAGACGAATTGAAATTTAGGTGAATTTAACCATCACAAAGTTTTTATTATTCTTGCTTTATGGTCTGAAACCGCTTGCTTCGAAAAATTCGTGGTCCAATCCCGGGTACAAATCCCGGTGGGGCCAGGGGTTTATGAGCTACGACAGGATGTTTCGTGCTTCGGTTTCCACGTTAAACTGTAGGTCTCATAGGTCAGGAACTGGTCGTCCTGCCTCCTTCAGGGGGATCCAACCAACCTTCGGGTTAATTTTAGTTATATCATGGCTCTTGTTTGAAAGATTTTAGGGCCCATCGCCAATGCGGTCGTTGGAGCCTGGAAAAGATTTTTTAACACGAAACAGGAATTAAATTGGCCATAGGTTTTATGAATGAAACATCCCAGCATTCGCCTCGAGAACATAAAAAACTGAAATCGGGATGGCTGTACTGAGAATCGAACCCGTATCCTTCCGGATGCGAGGCCTGAACGTTTTCCACCCAGCTACCAGGCTCGTTTGCGATTCTTAATCAAGTTTATTCATTAAAGGCTGTCAGTAAAAGTTGACGCCTCAGTCAGTCTGGCAACTATACATTGCGAACGACTAAAAACTGTTGAATTGACAGATTCGGTATGTGCAGTGTTTTAAAATCATTAGAAACCTTGCGCACAGAGTTTAACTTTCAAATTAATCTTCTTGTCTCGCTTTTATTTGACATGTATTTGAACCATGCCGTTTTTGAAGGTGCCTGTGTACCTACGTGTACATATATAGATGGAGCTATTGCGAAGCACGCATTACCTTTTGTAATTCCATGTGGCCATTGTAATGATTATGGCAGTGTAAATTACCAATGAGCCGTGCAACTAAAATACAAAACCAACTCTGCCCTCCCTCTGTTGCTCTCACGCATAACATACATTTAATGTTAATCTGAGTCCGTGGGTTTGCGCACAGCTGCAATGCAGATAGTCAAACTGGCTAGGGCAACCTGGCCTGCAGGTGAAGTTCTTCATTGCGCGCGATGTGTGTGAAGAAACCTTCTCTGGACGAGAAGGCATCCATCTGCATTTAGTTTTCAATTTCCGGGCAAATGCATTCCTTTAAATTTTTTTCTGATAAACATGCCACCCTTGTTTAGCCACAGAAAGAAAGCTATATAAAAAAATCAGAAGAAACTTTTAGCAGCTCTCTTTGATATGTATCATTATTTTCTCCATACATGTCGTCAGTCCTGTTGAACGATTTCATTGACATTTGAGGCTATCCTAACCATGTCTATCTCTTCTTGTGTATGAATTTCCGGTAATGCGTCTTGAAACCTGATGGGATGGCCTTACGACGTCAACATGAGAGTAGTCGATTGAGTAAAATGTGGTAATGTTACACAGCCCAATACGTGAGAAACAAGGAATTATAAAAAAGTAAACTTATATGTGAATTAAATTACAACCGATGGATAACGGTGGTGTTGTTATCGAGGACAAGCTGTAGTGAGGAAAAGTGTTGTTGTTCATAATCTAAATAAATATTGGTCATTCAACAAACTATTGTACAGTTACAGCCTGTATATCTGCAAATAATTCTTCGAGAATGATTTAGGTATTCTAACAAAAGTTTTGTAATGGGAAATAACATAATTAAGATCTCAGATATTATATTTTTTACGATTATAATCAAATATACATTGTCATTGAATTTAGCATACCACTTATTCCCTATACAAGCGATTCTTACATAGAAAAAAATATGCTGACCAGCACTCGAACTTAAGAAGTTTCCCTTGCAACATCCGGGTACTATTTAATAACACAGCTTATTCTTATGGTAATTAGTCTTGCGACAGATTTGTTGCTATACCGAGATTAACCGTCATATTAAGAAACTGTTCTTCCATTGTATCTATTGACACACCCCATATTTCTTAAAATACGTCACACCATTCCTCAACAAATTTTTGTACTTTATAGGTAGACTTCAAAATTCCTCCTACAACACCACATTTCAAATCCTTTATGTTTGTAGTATTTCTAAGCCCCAGTCTTCAGTTTCAGAAAGTGCTGTGCGCCGTACACTGAGAATGTTAGATCAGTTTTCTTCTAAAACTAGTCTGCTACGGAACCTTACATTCAACCAGCTCCATATATTTTTCATTTTCACAGTTGTATTACACGTAAAGGACAGCAAAAGACAAACATGACGCTTAATTAAAAATCCGATGCAGGAGGCCGGACTCGAACAGGCGATTATTTCAACGAGAAACCAACATGATAGCCAGTAACCGCCAGATCTGCCCTAATTTGCTTCCTAAGTAACACAAGTATCTTACTTTTTAGCTATATCTGTTTATACTTTGATATATCTATTCTATTGTTATGGTTCCAATTGTGTTACACTTTGCGGTCTTCGCTATGGTGGTGCCACTATCTGAAAAAGTACTCCACTTCTTTTACACACAAGTTGTATAATCCAGCATGTTGAATAAGCAAACTAAAGCATTACCATCGTGGAGTTTGGGAGGGGTGAACGATGCAAGTTCAAATGCCGCTACTGCCTTCGTTCTGGCCGTAGTGATTACCGTATTGAGGTAGTTGTTAGTAATTGTCTTTACAATACTGGAATTATTCCAAGATTCCGCCTCTCAAATGGTGATATCTCAACCAGATAAGTACAAAACATATTAGCACAAAGGTTACACGGTTTACAAGTTCTAGTAGCATATAGCTATCTTCACATTCTTTCCAACTGATGCTAATGTCTTGGGATTATTTACTTAGCTACATTATTTTCATGTAGATACATGTTACTGTCGTGGTATTGTATGATTTCTTTGAAATATTAAATCTGTTCTTCCATTTACCACTATCAAAATTATTTCCAAATGCACAAGCCATAAAAATATCCCTTTTTCTTATTTGTCCTCTGAATATTAATACTATGACAGAATTTCTGTCTTTTACCATGTATTCTAATATCTATTCTTCTTTATGTTTTCTTAATCAGCACTTCTGAAATAATATGGTGTGAAACTTTCTAAGAGAGAGTTTTCACATTTGAAACCATGCGCTTCCACTTCAGAAATGTGAAGATCGTGTTTTCGTGGAAATCTGTATAAATCTATTCTCTTTTGTATCATTCTGATATTGTTTCAAATACTATTTTAATTCCTTCTTGTAGAGATTTTAGCAGTTCTGAAGGAGTCTTATCCACACTGGATTCTTTAATGTAATTTGTTTTTTCATTGCGTCTTTCAAAAGTTCTGTGAAATTGTGACTTTGAATTGGCTACTCCTTCCTATTCCTAACACACTACATGTCACACATTCCTTACACCTAAAAGGGGTGTTTCCTATCTGCACCTTTGATGCTCTAAATATCCTGTTCGTTATTTCTATATGCCGCATCTTTTCTGCGTACCATTCCTTTCTTTTCTTTTCCCCTTGCTTGCAACCTTTTTTCGTTGGTTTATTTCGATTTTCTGTGTATTTCATCTCTAAAACATCAAACCACTGCCTTCATTCTTCATCTTGAGCTTTCTTGTGTTTAATCCTCTGATCAATCAATTTCAGTATTTTTCCTTTATGCACAATCGGTTTTATTTTGGCCTTTTACTTATTTGACTGCCTGTGGGGCACATAGGAAATCGCAGACGAAGAATTGTTGGCTTGATGCCTTTTAATTAACACATCGCGGGAATTGAAGTAAACTCTTTTGTCATGTATCCACATAAGGCTTTGTATTCTTGTGCGCAATTAAAACGAATTAGTGTCTTCAAAATATGCCAGTTTTTTCGTAACGTTTACCAGCTCGTTAAAATTCGTCTTATCTGATTTTCTACTTCATTATGTGCGTCAGTAAAATATTTGGTGGTAACGGCAGTGAAGGAGGTAGATACTGACTATATGAAAATCACAGCAGGAAGGATCTCGCAGTATTGAGAGTGCAATAAATTGAAGCTTACTTTGCAACACTAGCTTTAAAACCATTTGAAATGGTTTTTTTGTCTGATAATGATTACTGATATTATTTGAGCGTTGGTCAAAGCAGTCGGAATCAACATTTTGATAAAAACTGAGCCTATAGTATTTGGCAGCGTCTAGTCGAGGTTGCATCAAGTGTAAAACTAAAACCCTTTGCTTCCGCAGTCTCAATTACCGGTTGTATACTAAACAGCTCAATTAAAGGAATGACACCTTGCAATACTTACGCAATTTCGAAATGTGTATCAATAGCTTGTTTGTAAAGAATATACTAAACTTGCGTACTGAAGACTTTGACTACAGTTTTTTTCCTTTTTTTCAGGTGAGTGAATTTGTTTACGAATGCTGACTCGTCTCTTTTGTAAGTACCAAATTTCTGATAGCGTTTATTTAAGTTTGTAAAGAAATCCAATGATATTTGAGTTTTAAATAACCTATTTAGTGTAGAAGTAACATATCACTACAGTAGTTAAAAAAACAGATACTGGTTTGAGAAATCTCAAAACTTCTATTGAAATCCCAATTGCAATGATGAATTTTAGTGGGTTTTTTTTTCTTTCGAAAAGAATTTTAGTACACAGGAGTGATTCTAAAAATAATTGGTGTTTAGAAAAAAATCACTAAATGAATGTAACTGTTAGACAGTTGTTTGTGGCCTTTGACAACTCCAAAACGGAGGAAAATAGAAAAGCAACTAATGTATATAAGAAAGAATACACAAGAGCATGGGGTACTGCTAAGAAGGAATGAAAATGTGAATTCATTTTATGTTATGCGTTTAGTAAAAAACATGAAAATAGGACTGCTGTGAAATTTCGAATTCCTTCATAAAAAATAGTTATCCTGAGTTTGGAAATACCACTTAGAATTTGCTTTGATGTAATTCTTAAATAATAGAATCTTTCCAAGAATCTTAAATATATCTGACGTCGCAAAATATTTAAAAAAGTGTAAAAGGTAAACCAGCTTTCCCATATCAGTAATTCCCATAGTTTCAAAGTTACCTACCAAGACTGGTGGGTGAGCTGTAACGCTCGCATTCTGGCGGATGTGGGTTCGTATCCTTGTCCGTCCATTCAGATTTGTGTTTTCCATGGTTTCCCCAAATCACTCCAGGTGAATGCCGGGATGGTTCCTTCAAAAATTGGTTTGTCCAAATTCCTTCCCATTACTTTCCCCCAATCCTTTCCCGTCTCTAATGACTAGGATGTCGACGAGCCGTAAAGCCAGAAGCAAAAAGCAAGGTTACTTGAATATATTATAACAAAACAGTTAATATGGTTTTCGTTCAGGCCGGACTATTGTATATGCCATTAGTTCTGTAGTAAATATATTTGAGATGCACTGGAACAAAAACAAGTAATTTAAGCCACATTCTGCGATCTTATTAAAAACTTTGATACACTTGACCAATAATTCTTATTAGCACTATGGCATTGGATATGTTCCTCTGTAGCTGCTGAACTCAGATAGGTTGCAGAGGTTGATGGCAACATTTCTAATATTAGAATAGTTAAGTGTGGAGTCCCTCAGGAATCGCTACTAGGTCCTGTTCTAGTTCTAATTTTTATTAACGTCCTCCCCTATAATTATAAAAGAGACTTACTGATGTATATTGATGATACAGCCCTGTTAAATAAAGATCAATGTATAAACATCCATAGATATCTGGTTGAAATTACTTTTAGTCAATCAAAGAAATAGGTTGATAAAAACAGACTGGTTATGACTGATGAAAAAAGTATTTGTTCTAAACTGTAATCACTTATTGTAAGGAAACAAGAGTTATTTATGTATACAAATGAAAAGTGAGCCAATTTAAAACGAGATCGAAAATCCATTCCCACAACACCAAAAATTCCCATAAACATAGATTTTCCAACTGCAAGCTCAAGTATCTTATGGTTCAGTAAACTTCCTTCGATACCTATAACTGACCAACACTAGAATGCAAAAGATAAAATGAAGACTTGCTTCTGAAAAATCGCTTTTAGCTTTCACAATAATTTCATGAACCTAATACCGTATAACGCACTCTCAGTTGCTTTTAATTTTAGATCATTAAGAAGGTGTAGTTAACAGAAATAAAATATTTATAGTCTTACATTTCCATACTATACACAGTACAGTAGTTTCACATAGGTGAAACAAATTGAGATGATTTATTCAACATTATTTTGGATCCTGTACATAACGTTAATCAGCCATGAAGTTATTATATGATAATCTTAAGACGACTTGCATTTTTCGATTAAATCTGATCTTATTGTTAGTAAAACGAAAACCTAAGTAAAGTTTTGATACGCGCTGCTGAAAATGTTGTTAAATATATTTACGGATAATCGCAATATGATATCTCGACGTGTAATACTACAACATGTAAATTTTATTTGACGTAGCCTATTGCGTATTGTAATGATCAGTGGCTGAATAAATATGATAGGATAACGTTTAATACCTAATCAGCCATCTTTCGGATGTTAATTTTGGCGTATGTTATCGATGTGTGTTTATGGTTTATGGAATACTGTATGGTGAAGTTCTTTCGAGATGTTGTTGGATGTATCGGGAAATCGCATGTCCCAGCTTTGTTGTGTGGTATCGGTAAAAGATAAAATATATTTTATGCCGCAGTTTGCGTCTGCAACGATCGTCACTGGCAGAACTCAAACGACAGCGTCTTTGTGCGTGCTGTAGAAAGAGCTAACTGATTAGTTTCCTCTGATTGTGATAAGTGCAAAGAAAGCATAGTTACGAAAGAATAATAATATGTATTGGACTACGATCGATCAGATTACTATAGCACCAAGAACAAGCCTTTCAAGGAAAGGAAGAGCCACTTCTTTAAAACAAGTATTGTGGACAGCTATTAGTTGGCATAAAAAGGAATGCAGATAGCCACAGACAACCGAATACTAAACACGACAAAAATGAATGAATTAAATCGGCACGCAAGAATCCAAAAGAAGTATAGCGCCAAGAAATTGACGTAAATGAAAGAAAAGATGTATATTGTTTGATAAACAACGGTTAATGCTAGTAGAGAGGGGTGAAACTGAATGTGTAGAAAATTTAATAACTCTGCACTAGGAATATCGGGATGAACTCACTCGTCAAGCTACCTAATGTATTTACATACCGCCATGATTCTGCTAGAAGTATTTTTAGATTAAATTGAACCGAGATGGTTTAAACAAAAGAAAGTAGGTAAACAAATAAGGATTGAAATGAATGCGGAGATTAATTGTGTGATTTGTTGTGGTGTGAGCAGTTGCCAGCACCTGGCCGACCCGCCTGACAGCTGGGAGCTGAAGAGCGGGCGGTGTTGCCGGCTGTCCAACTTGTTGAGCCACTCCAATCCCCAAACATGGAAATAATTACCCAGCATTAACCTATGAACACGGGCACAGTTAATTTCTTACTTTGTATATGAGAAAGAAGGAAAGGGTTTTCACATAGGATAATATTTAAAGTAGTCCGCAGATATAAACAGATCAACACTTTGATGCATGAGCTCCGACTGAAAATTTTGATCACCTCATAAACTATCTTTGTTGTACTACTGTTTCTAAATGCAAAATGAATTAAAATTCACCTTAAAAAATAACATATGCTGAATAACGCTTTATTAAATGTGTGTGTGTGTGTGTGAGAGAGAGAGAGAGAGAGGCAATCCAGCATAGGGTTGAACGAACGAGTAGTGTTCTGTTTTATTTTCTTGCAGGAACTGGCAGTTTTACCACAATGTGAGAGGAAATTGTTCGCCAAATGCCATAACTTTTTCTGTAACTGTTTTCCCATTCGATATCGGAGAGTAGCAAATCGAGATTTCAACCGATCTTCACTTTCGGATTCAGCGAAGGCATTTGTCATGGAAATATTACGCATTAATGTTTCCAGAATGAGACGTTTAGTTGCCTTCAAACCAATTAGAATTTGAAGTCTGGTTCTTAAACATGGGGCCACCCCACATATATACGTAGTATTATTTAATAATGTAAGAACCTGTGAATACTACATTGCGTGCTAATTTAATAATGTTTTGAATGTTTGAATTAGGATTAGGTTTCGGCTAATTTTTATTCGATATATTTGGTTTATTGGTTCGACTTTAAAGAATAGAGGTTTGATTCAGTTACTTTTTGTTTTGCTTCTAGATTTACAGCCCTTCAACGTCGAGATCATTAGAGCCGGGTTAGGGTGGGGACCACGAAATGCAAAGGAATTTAGCCATGCTTTTAAAGGAACAATCCTGACTTTAACCTGATGTGATTTAGGGAGACCATGCAAAATCGAAATCTTGACGTTCGGATGGGGATTCGAACCCACGTCTTTCCGAATGATATGCCCGAGCCTTACCGCTTACCCACTTGCATGAGACCCTATGATGATTACATTACGATGTTTGTGATGCCAAGTTGATCTGTTGTTGTATCTTGCTATTTTATCTTTGGAGTTGTTTGTATATCGATTCTTACAGAATATTTGGGCAAAAGATCGATTTAAAAGTTAATAGAATGTAATTGTTTCATTTTGTATCCAGATCGATAGTATTAAAGTATTAAAAGTTCCTGTATTTTGATACTCTGAGCTCACAGAGAGTAGCGGGTATCTAATAGATGTTTTTAATGACGGCTCTGTAACTGACTGGTGAGTCACTGGTAATGCTCGGACCTGAAATTTGAGGAAACGCTGGATTGATATCCGATTCTGCCATCCTGGTTTCAGTTTTTCATGGTTTTTAAAAATCATTCTAGGTGAACACCAGAATGGTTCCTTCAAAAGACAATGGCCAGTTTGTTTGCGCTTCTTGCACTCAAATCCACTCTGGCTCTAAAAATCTCGACGTCGACGAAAACACCAGGCAACAACTTTGAATTACGATTCCTTGATTAATATAAACAAGTGGATCATATTTATCGGCGTTACGATGATTTTTGTTGTAACTGCTTGGTGTGGAAAGAGTTAAGTGTTTGTAAGTACTGTGTCTCCGTTAAGGAGAGAATATTCGACGCTTTTTTTACTGTATTCCATAAATTAAAAATTAATTGAAATAATTATTAAGTCGATCCATTGCCGAAATGGGGAAAGCCAGGCGTGTACGCTTTTGTGATTTGGCAACAATGTCGTGATGTACTGTTCCATCTGTAAGGTCTTTTTAATGTCGTTTTGCATGTGTAACTGTACCTATATTACTAAAGCACGTGATGGAACTGAACGCATCAACCCCGACTTCACCTGTGGTTCTGATTCCCGGATGAAAATAAGTGGCCGTTCTATCTCTGAACACCTCCTGAGAGATTTCTGTGTTCCTGAGCTTTGAAATCAAGCCTGGCGCTTCTACTATCGTATAACCAGTGCTGTGTTTTTATTCATGACCCTGCAACATATTTTTAGCTGTAGTAACTCAGTACACAAAGAGGTAGCAAAAATTAAACGCTTATAATTTTGTCATGTCTGTCCGTGCATATGTCATAGCCTCGTCAATCGGCAGCCTGTACATAGTTTGTGATGAAATCTCACTTTAAGACGGTTCTATCGACCGAAAAACACGTCCGGAGACAAAGACTCAAACTATCTTTAAGGTACCTACCTTGTCGAACAGGCATTCTAAACCACAGTCTTTATTTTTCGGGGGGACTTTTAATTTGTTTGTGTTTGAGAGACATTAGCTCCCAAAGTAGTTAAGTGTCTCTCTCTCTCTCTCTCTAATTTTACAACCAGCTGACTGAAAATCTGAAAAAAATCAAGATGTTGGCATTTAATAAAGACTGTAAACAAAAATTGTTATCTGTAAATTACGTTGTAAGGTTTTTATGTTTTTTTATTATTCAGTTGTCAACAAAATTAATATGGTGTCTATAGGCCTTTAGTCCAAGCACCAAGATTTATTTGTTTAAAAAGGTTACACCAAACGAACACGTATTAAACATTTATTAAATTTTATAGTAAAAGGGAATCAATATTGGAATGTATGCAATGTTTCATGTATACAGTTTTTTGATCAATTCTATGTTTGTGCAAAGGTTCTAACAACATGAGTTGATTTTTGATTGAGGGCATTGTGTATATGGGAAAGATAATCGTATAGTTATGTGGGTGCAACAAAAGTATCTGAGGTCAAATATCATTAAGTAGATGGGGTAATCATGAGACTGAAAAGTTTTGCTTTGGCACATTTCGTCTGCGATACAAATTTACTGCTATAAAAGATTTTGCGTTTTTCGCAGCCATCATGATGTTAGCAAATGCTTCATGACATATACGCATCGTCTCTTCCGAAGTTTCGACCGTGGGATCAAGTTGCCTGCTGAGTCTATTCGACAATGATGCTGTATACACTACCGATTCCTTACCAACCATCAATTGATCATAGCATTCTTTTTTACAATACTTGTGCTTTGTCTTTGATCACAGCGTTATTTATTTAATTTCGGAAAAAATTTAGATCGACCAAGGATAGAAGAGCTCCGTTGCATAGCAGTGATTGATGTAACCTTCAGGACGCACGTCATATCCCTACAATATGATCCATCAGCTGGAGAAGTCCATAAAACGCTATGGAAAGATGCAACAGTTTTGGCCTGACCCAACGAACTAAAAGTGAGTGAGTCTGTGGAAATATTCAAGAAGCCAAATAACTTAAATCAAGATGGCAGGCACGGTCAAAGTCAAGTTTGGAAATGTGCATTAATTGTAGTAAAAGTAGCTGCACTAGACGGAGAATAAAACCAAACATTAGTATAGCAGCTAAGGATATTGACCTAAGTATTCAAAAATGCTAAATCACAGAGATTGCAATTGCTACATCTCTGAGTACCATGCTCAATGGATGGTCTTTCCGTTATAAAAAGAGAGAACAACCTGATACAACATCAGTATCTGGTAGACTCGGCAGGAGAGAAAGAACTGCATCATGGACGAAGCATTTGCTAAGAAATTCATGATTTATTTACTTACTTTTATTTTCTTACTTACAGTTTTCTTAACAAATTATGGTAAACGGCATTAAGTGACCCCAGCTTATGTACTGTGTATTTGTATGGATCTTTGAACAGGGCATCATCATAATAATAGAATAAAACTTTAAGGAACCGTATTCTACGGATTTCAGTTCTACATTGATAAGATCGAAGATGAGAACTAAAAAATTAGAATAGATTCTTAATATTGTGTAATGTAAAAATAGATCACTGAACTGAAACTGTTAAACAGTACCATTTCCTGCATTAAGCCCATCGCAACACGAGTTATCCTCTTTTTCCCTATGTTAGCATCAGATTAACAGGACTGAATCAACAAATCCTGTTTCTCCTCGGATAGAACAGATCGTAACAGGTCATTGAATTGTTTAGCACGAGAAGCAAGACTAAAATTTAAAATTCTGTCTCTATGAAGTTAAGAGAAATGATTCGTTTAGTCGAGTTATGGCTGTTTACTCGTTTTCCTTCTGACGGAACTGCTCTTTTAATTTATTTTTGAGTTTTCACAATTGATTCTGATCATAAATTTTACAGATCTGCATAAAAATTTTGTTTGGCATTAAAGTTAGATAGAGAACACGTTACCTTTGTTCTCTCTGCTGGCGTTCAAACAGTGGCAACGTTTTCTTAAATTAATATATAAAATAATGAAAAGTTACCGCAGCTGTTATTTACATCCTTATCACCCCTTTGAACTTCATCCTATTGATAAACTCACTTTGTGAACAGACCACTTCACTGATATCCCCCAGCTGATCAAATTGTCAGTATCTGCTAAGTTACAGATATATAGGAAACCACACTTATATAACTAGAGCTGTCGAAATACAGGAAGATCGTGACAGAAAAGCTATCCACACGTTCTGCGATCAGGTTTACGAAATATGAGACCAGCTCTTCTAGTTAAAGCAAGTCAGTAAGTGCGCTCTCCACACAAGAACCATCTCAAACGTATGCAGTGAACCAATATGGAATACCTATTGGATTGGATTTTGCTATAGGGCACGACGTTAAATATTTCGTTTGCGAAACTTAATTAAATTTACTGAATTATCACTAATTAGGGAGCGTCCATAAGTTACGTGGCTTGGTCTTGGGGGGGGGGGTGGCTAGAAAGCTACGCTGGGCTACGTGGGAGAGGGGGAGGGGTTCCAAGCGAGACCACGTAGCTTTTCATTCCAGTTAAAATAAGGTAAAGAACACACAACGACATGTAGATATTTATTTCTGTCATTTAATCTCCGAATGTAATTTAGTTATCATATATACTAGCAATGCAGCGCATTGGTGTGACTAGAAGTCATTGCGCTGGGTTCCATGCGGCAGGCTCATTTCAACAAACCGACATTACGATTCGAATTACTTTAAACATGCCTTACCTTGACTCGAAAACGCTTACAGATGTAACCCGGGATTTTCTAAGGCAATGACAGTTCGTATTGTTTCGGTGGTTAAAAATAAAGCTTTTTCGATTTGGATCGCCCGCGTGTGACCACTCCGCTCGTTGATAAAATAATTTTAATTTTGTTCTGTCCTATTAATTTCAGGGCAGCTTCAATTATAGTGCTCCCTGAAGCATTATTTCAAGTTCAAAGTGTGGTGTGAAGTAGCGCTGTTCAGTGAACTTCGCGAGGCTTGTTGAAAATGTTTTTCCAACGAGTTTTCATTGTCCGGTGGGTTATAGATATCTTTTAAGCAGATCCAAGAATCATTTACTGGCAACGTAGAAAGAAAGGTGACAGAACTGCAGCAAAAGAAAACAAAAAATGCAGCTCTTCGTAGTTTTTTACGCGACAGGTATAGTTTTCTTTATTTTATCAATTAATGAACAATGATGAACGAGAAAAAGAAAATATTTTCAGTAACACCTCAAGAAGGAAATGATCTTTAACCGTATCCGCGAAAAAGGTTTTCTTAATAATTTATCATTTTCAAGAGTGGCTGAGGCCAACATTTCATTCAGAATATTTATAGTTACAGAAAAGTACATAACGTAAATATTAGTTGTGTTCGTTATATACTCAATAATTTTAACGATGACGTTAAAATGGAGCTACGTAGTTTATGGACGCACCCTTATGTAGTAAAAAGTAGCAATTATAATATTGGAGTAATATATTGTCACTGAGTAATTATAATGATGGAGTAATATAACGTCACCGCGAATGATAATGTACTCAAAGTTTCAAGTCAATTTGGGATGGTGGTGAGATATTGACTGTAAGATTTGCAGCGTAGAACGGGGATAAAACTAATATAAGCGTGATAGAAACCGCACGACACAAGGTTATATTTCCAAACGTTTTTATTATGTAAGAAATGCGAAATATGCCTGTTACTTCTGAGGAAAGAAGTAGACATTCCTCAAAGTCATACGCAGTTTTCAGTGATCTCTATCTTCCGGCACCGAATACACTAGTGAAAAATTTCTTTCCCAGTAATCGAGCCTGGCGGGTGAGCAGTAACGCTCTGGCCTCACATTCCGGAGAACATACGTTCGAATCCCCTTCCAGCCATCCAAATTTTGGTTTTCTTCGGTTTACTGAAATAATTTCAAGCGAATGCTGGGATCGTTCCTACAAAAGGCCATGGCCGAATTCCATACCGTTCCTTGCCCCTAATCCTTTCCCGCCTCTAATGACCTCGACGTCGACGAGGCGTAAAATTATAAGAAAATAAAAAAAGGTGTTCAGTACGCTTATTGGCCATACTAGTAAATAATGTGAGCGATAACCAGTACCATGTATAATCATAGTGCCTTGTCCTTCACCATCCTCCTCCGTGACAAGAGTACAACAATTGTAATGTAATTTTGTAAATTTAGCTCATTTATGTGGCATCGTTGCTCTTTCTTGGAACCAATGCAACCTGACAGGTAGCAGAAAACTCTCTTCACAACGGTTTCAGTGGTAACAGACTAACAGTGGACCTCAGTCCAACCGGTTTGACTTGCTGACATCTCAGCATCCGTATAAGGGAATCTTGTCAATCGGAAGTTTAGTTTCGATATATCTTTAAGGAATTGTAGAACTTCCGCATGATATCGTTATAAAGTTGTAGAGTGGATCCTCCTAGTTGTTACTGGTTCCACTATTTCAGCGACTGTTGGTAGCATGGTCTGTAGCAATTTGGTTCCGAGACGAGTCGGGTTGTTGAATCAGATCCTACCAGTGTGGCCGTGCGCTTTTAAACGCCACCATATTGGACCGGGGAGGTGCAACGGGCCGAGGTTCAAATCCCTGGACCGGTATACGGCTGTCCTGCTTGCGAAAATCACGTAGGCTATTGCTTGGATGGTAACCAAAATCAAATTTCTCAAACAGATGACGAAACTTCATTTCCCGAAATAGTGTAGCGCCCATGACATAGGTCAAACCCTGCCAACAGACGGCCGTGTGCTTGGACGCTGCAGATTCTTAGATCGTAATCGGTACGAATTATGTTAATTGCAATGTGCCCAAAGCAGACTGAATCGGGGAACGAGATCTACAATAGAAGACGCAAAAATTATATTTTCGGAAATATCGCTTTCTAATTATGTAGGGGTGTTTCTGCATGTAGATGAAAACGCAAGAATTTTCAGTTAGGTTTATGATATCGTTGAAATAAATTGTAAAGGGCTGCGACTGAATTTGTCACAGTAGTCGACCACCATGTGTTTGTAAAAATATTGCATTAATTGGCAAAATCAAGTTTAAAAGTGTAGTAAACCCGTTTTACGATTGATTTCGGTGAATCAGAATCTTGATGGCGGACTGGGGATTGAACTCGCGTTCTTCCGAATGCCTGGCCCGAGTCTTTCAACGAAAGTTGAGTCCATTGGATAAATAATACTTAATAACCTAGGGATTCATTTTTACTTTGTTTTTATTGGGTTCGTATTGGCGTCAAACGTGAATGTGGATGATTCCTGTTATTAGTTGTCTTTAACTGATCACATAATTCCACATTTGAAGAATATCAAATCACACAGCAAAAACGAGAAAACTATCGTACTAAAAAACGTTCAAACATTGGCAGACTTGTATAGCTCCCAAAACAAAACCACAAGTGCATCAGTAAGCACCTGACAAAAACCTGCTACAGAAAAGCTTCAAAATGTGTTAAGCGAAACCAGATTATAAATTACCCAAAAATAAGAAAACCTGAAAAACATCCACTGTAAGAAGGTTATGTTGAGCTGACAGGTATATATTTTAAATCATACCCAGAAAAATGTACGACACCAAAACAGTTAATCTCCAATGATGAGAAAACCAAAGTGAATGTACAATCAATATTGAAAATAAAATCAAGGAACGTTATTCGCATTTTCAGTATTCGTGGATAAAATAACTGTGGCAACTTTCTATATCCGCGGCTGAAAATTTCATTTTTCGCGAATCCGAAACTAACGTTATTGTAATTTTTGCAATTTCATATATATTTATTTATTAGCTATCAGAATGCAGTAGCATAATTCAGAATACAATGCTCTTTAAGTGGTGCTATAATTCGCGGTAGCTAAACGTCTTTAAACACATTTTCAACAGCCTTACAGTGAACATGGCGATACAGGATTTCAACCATCAGAAGGTTGGTTTGATAAGTTCAAAGTGCGACAGTCACTTCATAACATCAAAATTCTTTTGCAAACTTGGAACGTATTCCCTATAACCCTATACAAATTACAATTCCATGTTCACGGTTTCTGTATTCGCGGCATATTTATGGAACGTATCCCCCACGAATAAAGAGCTTTAACCGTAGTTTATCGCTGATAATGATGCTTCCAGTGAGCGAGTGAAAGGATTCCGAGTAACAAAAGGAGTTAACGACAGTTGCAATTTGCCTCAATATAAACTAAAATACGCATATACAAGTATACGAAATTGTTTTATTTGTCAAAAGAATGAATGTTCATCTACAACAAGATATTGGATGCAACCATCAACGTGATCACGTGGTTACTAATCGCGTAGTTTCAACACCACCAGCATCGCAGTTCAATGTTTGCTCTCTTAATTAAAAGTAATGAACAACGATTCCTGTTGACTATATAGCGATATCGAAGCTTGAGCTTAATATATATTATATTCAGTATAATCAGATAGAGAAATGTACTGATCATTACACTTCAGAAAGGCTCAAATCCCTGAGAAAACCATTTTTGTATTTTTAATCAACTATGTAATATTTTTATTCTGCTAGAACAGAATAATCGGTTTGTCAAAAGTTGTCCTTTTGAAGCGTAATATATACTGGAGACATTACGGAAAAGTTTTATCTTAGCCGACAAAGTAGAAAAAGTTTGATTTTCTTTTTGATAAGTAATCTCGTTCCTTTCCAAGCCTATAATTTCATTGCGCGTTGTAATTGACGGCTATAAGTTAACTTTCAAAGTCACCGTTACGCCTAGTTTTGTATCGTGATTATGCCGTCATAATTACAATGTTCTGATACATCGTCAGGCTAAAATCGTTTATAGATTCGAGCAATTTAAATTCGTTTAATACATGGCTCCTAGAAAAATTATATCATTCATATCCAGCCGTTTGAAGAAAATTGAGATTGGCTTACAGAGGACATGTGCTACTTAATATTTATCTGGTCAGTTGTGGATGTTAAAGAGCCAAATTACGTTAAAAAACGATAGCTAAATGTTTAAAAGCTCAGAATAATACGTTAAAAATTTGTGTCACTAGCCAAAACAGTGTGCAATAATAAAACAGATCTTCTTATATATATTATCAAAAAAAGTTTAGATTACATGCCTTTTATTCCTCCTTGTATTGATTAAGATAGGTTCATTAAAAATTGAATCGTTCATTCATTTAACATCTAGATGAAATTCCAGTCAGTGTGTTGTCGAAATGGGACCACTCTTACATGAAATTATATCTTAAATCATTAGACCGGATAACTGTTCGGAGTCGTGAATTTAGATAGCGGTACTATAATTATCGACATATATAACTCAAAACACTTACTCCAAATAAGCATTGATTTACAAGGAAATTTACGGAGGCTGGGTCACAGGTATGCTTATGAAACGCACTGGATTTCGTGCACGGAAAGCGAAAGTAGTTTAATACCCCTCTTAGTGTTTGTGAATTATGGTAGTCAACATCAGCAGTGTTGTAAATGACGGTTTAACATCGTCTTGAAATTATTGCAGATTAACGAAAAAGATTTCAGCATAAATGTTATATTAACGCATAAGAGGAACGAGAAAAAACCTTGGTCATTGTAATGAGTACAACATTGTTCAAACGGGATCCGCGCACTTCGCAAAGTAGCGCTGGCTCGTGGAATTTTTTTTTAAATGCCATTTTGTCATTATAATTGATTCCACAAGAAATGCAGCGAAGATAAGGCGGCGGTGGTGTGTAAAAGATATCAAGACACTCCTCGAACCCGCATTACAAAAGACTGATTGCTATGTTGCCCGTTCTGCATATGATTGCTGGGACTGTTTGTCTGTGAATATTATCACCTTAACGTCTCAGTTTCTACGATTGAAATAAGGATGAGAAATAAGATGCCTTTAGGGATTGAATCAGCAGATCTTTTATGTGCTCACATATATCTGTCTTCATCATGCTGCAGTTTTCATTTAACCAACATTTTCTAAAATACTTTTTTAGAGTAAAACTACATTTTCGCCGTTATTTAACTGCTATTTTTGCAACAAAAAAAATCTACTTTTGCATCTTCCCCATAGGTTCGATGTACGAGAATAGTTGGGATTTTGACCACTTTGTCGATTGGTTCGATACATTCTCCGACCTCTTTCTACCATGAGCTAATAATTGCTATATAGCCAACCAAAACTTATGTAGCCAATCATCCGGTTCAGGTGCTTTTGTCTTTCACTGCAGTTCATTGCATCTTCCGACAGCAAACTAATGAACCTTTGAAAAAAATGCGCCGCCTCCCTTGTTTTTGAGACTCTTCCATGAATTCTATTTCAGTTGCCATTTCCACGATGGATTTTTACCAGGAGGGAATATTCAAACTCATTCCACGATGCGACAAGTCCCTAAACCTATATGGGGCCGAAGAATAATCAAATGTATGTAATATCAGTTGGCTGAATGAAATAAAATGTACACGCTTGCCTGCAGGCCTTGTAACCTTAATTTCTGATCACCTCTATTAACATAGGCGGTTACTATATTCTTTTGATTCTACTAGTATATGAATTTCGCTTTCAATACAGTTCAGGCAACAAATGACGAACACAACTGGAAACGTCCATGCCCGAGGCGGAACTCAAACCGGCGACCGATAACCCATGCGTGGCCAGGCCAGGGGTCGACCTTTATACGTAACATACTTGTTTTGACATTGATTTAATTTTACTTCCCCAGTAACAGTATCCTCCTCCTATTTCCATTACCTCTGTTCCAGTTTCGATATATCGTCTATTTGTATTAATTTCTGCTTCATTTGCTTAATCTTTTGTTTTACTTTTGGTAACTGCTTCAAAAGTAACATAAAAATTAAAACGCTGATAAATAAGCAAAACTGAGAGCACTAGATTTATTATTCCGTTTCATCTCAGTTCACGCAATCAAACAGTTTTCAAAGTTAATGAACTCGTTTCAACAATCCTTATTGGCGTTTGCGAGCTCAGAATTTTCCTGCTCATAAAGCACTCATATAGAATTTCTTTGCGGCAAGGCATTATTTCATGTCTGAAAATAACGATGGAATTTGTAAAAATGAAGTGATAAGGAATTATCATAGTAATCTGAACAAGTTTTAGAGCTCGAAGCCGTATGTTCAGCCTGAAGACCGTGACCATAGTCCTTGTTTTCGAATGTCTTTCCACATATTGGCTATAATGAATTTGTGCTTTATCAGCTTTAACGTAACGCAAAAAAAAACTCTCTGAAATTCGTTCAAACAGTTTCGTAACGTTTACTCTTTCCCCCCGCCCCCACCTTTCTTCTTAGATACGGTATTATTGGCGTTTTAAAATTATTTCTAATTATCGTACGGGGTTGTCTGAGATTTACTTAAAGATTGTAATTCGAACCATTTTTAATTGATTTTGGGAAGACGCAGGTTCGCATCTCACTCCAGATTTCAGTTTTCCATGATTTCCCAACTAGGCTAATGCTGAGGTGGTTCCTTCAAAAGGACATGACTGAATTAATTTGTGCTTCTTGATCCCAGTCCTTACTAGGCTCTAATCAAATCGACTTCGACGAGACGCAAAGCCATGCGCATAGTAATAATAATAATAATAATAAGTTTTAATCTGGTATCGTCCATATCCGTATCAATGAAATTTCAACATGACGTCTGCCTTGCTCGTAGCTTGGCGGTTTTTTCCTAGTTTTTTTTAACAATTATTAATCTGTCTCCATCCTGTACCGTATGTTGAGTAAATCGCCGTAGGCATACCGAGGAAATTGTTCAAGAACCAATTAACAGGCGGCAACGCGGTTAAGGAGTAATTCAATACGGCTCGATGTCGAAGTTACAAGTTATCCTAATCCTAAAGTGTTCGCTCTGCCAGAGGCGAAGGTCATTCATTGTTCGTTTCATTCGTTGTGCAATACAGGTAATAGAAGCAACCATAACTATTATTTTTTGTGTATTTTTATATACTAGGTAACGTAGAAAACCGCGATTTCTGACGATACGTTGTTTCTCTCTTAGAAGCAACATTTATCAAACGAAACAAGTAGCAGCATGTTTGCAATTTACTCGTAGAATGATCGTTGCCTTGAGACGAATCGCGTTGCCAGCAGATAAAGGGATCAAAGCGCCGCCACTCAATCAAAATTGCCAGTTAAAAATGATGTACTTCCTTTTTTCGCATTGAGACTGTACAGTTTGTCATCAGCTGCCTCGTTATTGCATAGAGGACTGATCGTAAGTGCTTCCCCCAAACGCTAGCCTAGAATCACTCAACAGCACATCTGGTTGTAAAATATATACGAAGCCAACTAGGACCACGTTGTTAAGTCTTTGTGCAATTGGCAGCGAGTTCCATCTTCTTTTGGGCCCGGAAATCCTTCATTCGTTTTGAATGTGCCTGTTTGCGCTCTTCTGTCCGAGGTGTACCGCGTCTTCTTTTGGAGTGTTCGTCTCGAATTGTCCCATTTGTCATTAAATTCTGAAAAAGATCTCTGTTGAAAGAGTCTTCTGGTTCTAATCCCATCAAATGAAGGTCTTCGTTAATATTTACAAACCATCTGTTGTATAATGTTTTTAGCTGTAGGAGAATACCTGTTTATTATTCTGTAGAAAGTTTGAGTTTTTCTATAATTTATCGTTTTAAAATTCGTTTTCATTCAAACACTTCTCTGAAAAACTTAGCAACTTTGATATATTTAGTCTAAAAAAAACATCAATTGGCGCGTAACGAACGGATATACCACTTCTCTCTCTCTCTCTCTCTCTCTTTGCAACTTTGTTACAAGCCTGCTTTGTATTCACCTCGATGATAATTTTATTTTGCAGTTCCAGGAATCGATTTTAGTATCATGATTCTGTGCAGCTTAGCATTGGGGCTGAATACACAACTCTGTATCGTTTCTAATCTTAAAAATCAAGAATACCAACAATATGTACTTACGTATTGTATGAATAAATAAGCTTCACTTTTTCCGCTATGATCATGTAGGATATTCAAGAGATAATAATTCTTACAATACTTCCGATGTCAGTAAAAGTGAACAAACTTCTCATTCCACCTTTTTTAGATTACGTAATTGTTCAATGCAGTTTCTTGAATTGGTTATACAGCGAGCGTGGTGGGTGAACGGGAACGCTCGGGCCTCGCTTTCGGGAGGAATGTGGATTCGAATTCCCTTCCGACAATCCAAATTTTGGTTCTTCATGGTTTCCCGAAATTACTCGAGGCGAATGGCGAGACGGTTCCTTCAAATAGCCATGTTCGAATTCTTTCCCGTTACTCGCTCCATGTCTTTCCTTGATGTTGACTAGACGTAAAGCCACAGGAAAATCATGGGTATAAAATATTTCCTTAAAACAGCGAATGATTTGGTTGAATGACTTGTCTGCAGAATGAGAGTATATGTTTCTGTTACACTTACCTGAGTGACATACAGGAACTACCAAGTAAAACGTAGCAGAAGCCGGCATTATCCTTATCTGTAAAGGAAACCAAATTCGTAGCAGCCTACAATTAAAACAAAATATCTTAATGTCTTCAGATACTGATATAGTGTTAGTGTTTTGATACAAATCGTGTGTTGAAGATAGTGATCTTAATGCAGTATCTTAACTATAAATCGTAACAATCGCAGAGAAAAGTTGGAATGCAATTTTCGGGAACATTTTTTGTTTCATTTTTGTACAAATATTTACGAACATTTTATGAAATTCTAATTCTGTTTAGCTGTTGGATAAATAATCAGCAGTGGAAGTGTTTTGTACATCTGTGTTACGCAATGTGGTCAACTATGACTGTGACAATCCGTTATCGTTTAATTTTGATTACGTGGCCGTTCTTAGGGTCGTAAATTATTCACATGAACAAAAAGAAAGTTTTAACATTTTTTAAACTGCAGAATATTTTTTATTTTGCAGCTTTATTTGACTAGAAGCTAGATCTGATCAGAAATGGTTTGTTTGAAATCGTAAACACGTCTATGCTCGTTGCACGTGTACCGTCCT
>JARYHS010010719.1:0-19661 GCA_031002005.1 Vandiemenella viatica | reverse complement strand
GCAGCCCATAAAATATCTAGTTCCTTCGAGTATCTAGGAAGCAAATAACTCTGATAAGTCGTAAATCATTTAGATATTTGTAACGAAGATACAGAAAATCATAAACTGGTAAAATGAGAAAAAATATCGTCATCCAACAAATTCTGAAGAAATTTAAAGAAGGTTAAAAAATGTATTATCTCGATTCTCCGAGTGGAGCCGGGTCGATTCCAATCCAAATCTGACTGAAATTAAATTCTTTCTCTGCCTTTTAAATTCAGCCCTGATTTAATCAAACAAAAAAGCACTAACTTCACTAAAGCTGTTAGATAGTTTTTTCAGAAACTGTAATAACTTGGTGGAACTTTAAAACTCTTACAGATCATCTGTTACATCAGATATTAGTGTGAATTGTAGCATAATCTAAGGCGTATGACAATATTGGACAGATGAGACCTGGGCTGCTATTCAGTTGGTCAGATTACGTCATCGGATTAAGCTGAGTAGGAACAAATATTTTCATCAAATGAAACAGCATTTCAAATGAATCTGTTTACATGCATTGCTTTTGTGCTTCTCATGGTTTATGAATTTTCTATACGGGTATCAATGTGGTAAAGTACGTGTCTGTTTAAACAAGGAGATACAACACGGGTATGGAATTATCTATAGTACTGTAATTTCTTTGACGCCTAGTTAGAAAAATGAAAAATGTTTTTACGATGTGAAATTCTATTGTACCCAACTTCCATAAAATATCCAATTTTTCAGATCAACAATATTTGGAATAATATCACCCGTGTGCTTTAATGTCCACTAGTACGATCAGGGCCTTGCGAAAACCTATCTGCATTCAGTAATTTTTATTTTTACCGTTTCTGTTAGTTTGCGTTACAGCTTGCATCTGTTTTAGTTCTGATTGCTTACCTGTGATGTAACCTAATACGAAATCAAATACTATGCTTGTGGAGTTGTGGTTTAAGAACATTAGACTTCTGTGGTATCACACTATATTGATCTATTTTGATTTTCATAACGTTGATTTTACCCATGTCTCGATCAACTCCCAACAAACTTAATTTGTGTTTCTGTTTGCGATCACGTTTATACTACATTCATATAATGTTTAATGGGCCATTAGTGGAAAATACTTCACCACATTCACCGAAATATAGTGCTGCAACTTCTGTGTCACTTATTTTTATCACATTACATTCGTCTATTTTGGTAGTCAAAACAAATATTCTGTTTTATATACAGATATGAACCACTGTTTTATTTCTTAAGTATCAGTTGCTATCAGATCTACTAAATTTTCCAAATAAGTAACGGTTTCTTCTAAATATTTAAATTAAAACTCAAAATAGCTGTGACTTTGAAGAGTGGTCAACTGACATTTATGCTTTCACGTTCCTCTTTCTTCACAATCCTATTTCTGCTGTAAATGCATTAAGCTTTTGATCCTAGGGATCCTGTACTTTTCTTTTTTCGACTGTTGGAATCGTTTGTCCATCCTTCTGATGAAATTAGGCTTAGGTGTAAACAGAAAGTGGCATCCACCCTCGAAAAAAGTAGACCATATAACACCAGTAGGCCAGCGCTCAGTCAGATGATAATCTTCTTGTGAACAACAGCAGCTATGGCTAAAACCTCTTTCATTTAAGCGGATATTCATAAACCGAAAGTAATGTAAAGTTATGAGGCGTTATAAACTCTTGAAGAATGATACTCCAAAATATAAAAAACAAACTAAGTACTGCCCCTAACGTTCGTTGACAAATACGTGAAATAATCCAATGGTTTCAGTGAACGAATACGTGATTTCCTAAGGAAAACTTGCAAAATCTTATGTAAACTGAAAATATGGAAAGCAGATTCACAGGTATTTATTTTCTTGGCTTTTATAAATGAGCGTCTGGATAATTTGAAGAATAACTTCAGATCATTTAATGACGATTGTGTATAGATGAAACAAAATTTCAGAAAGTAGTCAAAATGTATAACGTAAAATTAACGCATTTTGCAACGTTGAGTAAAATATGTGAAACTAGGTTTTGTAAAGAGAATCGATTACAGTTTTTTTTATTTATTCCTTATGTACGTGACAATTCTAATTTCCTCTTTTTTGTCTCATTTTGGAAAATATCAATCTGACTTCCAAATATCGTTTAATTAATTCAATGTTCTCAGAATTAAATTAAACCCATGCGAAATTTTCGCGAAAAAAAATTCGGTGAAAAGTGAGGTTGAATATGATGTCACCAAAGCTGAGTCATTACTCTTCATACTCCTACTTCATTTATCGATTTTGGTTGTATATCCAGGGAGATAAATGGCTAGAGACACAAAAAACACATTTTAGAAAAATTGACATTTTTGCCCTTTAAGGGTCGAATTACGAAAAATTCCTATCTTAAATTATAATGTTACCACGGCGGAGACCTTAATCTTTAGTATGATACCTCATTTATCTATATCGGTTGGATATCAAGTGAGATAAATGGCACGTGACACAAAAATGCGTTATAGAAGCATTTATACTTTTTCCATTTAAGGGTTGAATTCCAAAAAATTCTTTCTTAAAATATGATGTCACCAAATCTGAGACATTACTCCTCATAATCTTACTTGATTTTTCGATTTTGGTTAGATATCCAATGAGATAAATTGCTTAAGACACAAAAAATGAATTTTAGAAAAATTAACATTTTTGCCCTTTAAGGGTCGAATTACGAAAAACTCCTTTCTTAAAATAATGTTACCATGGCGGAGACCTTATTATTTAATATGATACCTCATTTATCTATATCGGTTAGATAATAAGGGAGATAAATCGCTCGTGACACAAAAATGCGTTATAGAAAAATTTATACTTTTTCCCTTTAATGGTTGAATTCCAAAACAATTATTTCTTAAAATATGATTTCACAAAGCTGAGACATTACTCCTTATAATCCTACTTCATTTATAGATTTTTGTTAGATATCCAGGGAGATAAATGGCTCGAGATACAAAAAACGAATTTTAGAAAAATTAACATTTTTGCCCTTTAAGGGTCGAATTACGAAAAATTCCTCTCTTAAAATATAATGTTACCATGGCGGAGACCTTATTCTTTAATATGATACCTCATTTATCTATATCGGTTAGATATTAAGGGAGATAAATCGCTCGTGACACAAAAATGCGTTTTAGAAAAATTTATACTTTTTCCCTTTAAGGGCTGAATTCCAAATACATTCTTTCTTAAAATATGATTTCACAAAGCTGAGACATTACTCCTTATAATCCTACTTCATTTATCGATTTTGGTTAGATATCCAGGGAGATAAATGGCTCGAGATACAAAAAACGCACTTTAGAAAAATTAACATTTTTGCCCTTTAAGGGTCGAATTACGAAAAATTCCTTTCTTAAAATATAGTGTTACCACGGCGGAGACCTTAGTCTTTAATATGATGCCTCATTTATCTATATCGGTTAGATATTAAGGGAGATAAATCGCTCGTGACACAATAACGAATTGCAAAAATATTGATCCTTTTGCCCTTTAAGGGTCGAATTCCGAAAAATTTCTGTCTTAATATATGACGTCACTAAAGCGGAAATCTTAATCTTTAAAATGATACTTCATTAAACGATTTCAGATCGATATCCAGGGAGATAAATGACTTGTAACACAGAAAACAGCATTTTAGAAATATTGACATTTTTGCCCTTTAAGGGTCGAATTCCGAAAATTCCTTTCTTATAATGTGATGTTCCCAAAGTGGGGACCATAAGCTTTAAAATGACACCTCATTCATTGATTTCGGTTAAGTATGAAGGAAGATACAGGCTTGTGACAAAAAAAAAAACCTTATAGAAATAATATATATGATTAGCATTCCTTCTGTAATCATAATGCAACTTCTTTAAAGCAGTTGCTGAAAGAAATTAAGAAATTTAATAATATTACTATAGTTTTCTATATACGCGTTTGAGAAAAATTAATTTAATTCTGTAAATGTTATTCATTTTACGAGTTTAACTGTTTGTGCCCTTCTACACTGCATTTGTCTATCTCGCATCAGACTCGCCTCTTCTCAAAGGCATAATGTATTCTCTTTTCCAGCCAGCAACCAGAGAACCTCTTCTTCCTTATCCTTTAAGACGCTACTAACATTACTCCGATCTTCTCAATTAGCATCGCACACAGCATTTAGTGTGGTAAACAGAAATAACAAAAAACTATTATATACACTTTAAAAAAGCAATTAGGAGGGATAAATTCCTTAACTCAGACGTAGAATTGAAGAATAATAAAACTTAAAACACTTATTGGTATCAAATAAGCGACAACGTCTCCAAAAGCAAATACACCTATATATTTACTGATTACGTTAATCAACAACGTAAAGAATAGTCAATATACAAACCATGAAAGAGAGAAAGATAATGCCTGACTACTCTTAATTCGACTAATTTAAGCGAAATCCTGCGTATGAAACACTTGTGAGAACTTTTTCGCAATCACTTGATCTGTTAGATGGCGTTAATTTAACAGATCCTCACAGCTGTTTATCCATAATCTTCGGTAAATTTTCCTACTCACTCTGGTTTATCAATTTAAGTGAAGTAAAAACGATATAAATGCTTGACTGACTTCCTAAAATTCATTTTCACTTAGAAAACAACAGACGAGCAATGTCAAGCATTATGATAAGAAATATTAAAAGAAAAGAAAAACATAAAAATTTTGACCACTACTTTAGCAGTTTAAATTATGCCATCACATCGCAAGTACTACAGCCAAACAATTTACAACTAACACAATATCTTGTTTATGGCTTTACACCTCGTTGGAATATAATCATTACTCACAGGTAGTACTGAGGGCGAGGAAGGAGAAGGGAATAAGCCATGCCCTATTTAAGGAACTATCCCACGATTCACCTGGTGTTAATTCGGGAAAACACGGAAAGCCGAAATCTCGATAACCGGACTGGGATTAGAACCCAGGTCATCCAGAATACAAGGGCCGAGAGTTACACGATGCTTGGTAACATAAACTTTCATTAACTGTCATCCATTACACTGCTATGTTGTGAACAGTTTGGCAGTATATTAGTGGAGATGTAAGCACTACTTTCATTGCGAAAATGATACTAAATTGCAGGTTGAATGCTGCACATCTCTCTTTCCTGTGCTTTTGAAAGTATTTGAATCTGAATATAGAGCGAGCTCATGCGTAGACACCTAATAATGAAGTACACATAAATGTTAAGATTCACGAAACCTGTTTCGACACGTTCTCTAATTTTTTACTTTACAAACAGCAAATTAGGAACAGTAAACATTGTGCGACCTGCCTGTAACTTTGACTGCTTAAACTAACCCGATGGCTCGGTTCCATTAATTTAACTCTTAATTACGAAAACACCCAGGTACTACAATCTGCCCCCAAAAAAACTGTGTTCTTAAGGAAAAAAAAGAGAAACAATGAAAAATAACGAAAAACAACGAAAAACAATGAAAAACAATGAAAAATAACGAAAAACAAGGATACTATTTTTCAGCCTTTATGTGTTGATAATAACTCAATATGGAATAAAAACATTTAAAACCTAAAAACAAATCATTCATAAAAATTATCACTGAGGAAAAAGGTATAAGAAAGCTCATTTGAAATCACAGATCTTGTTTTGAATTTTTTTTCAGTTTGTTTAGAAATTTTCAAACTGAAAAACCTTTTCATAAAGTCATAACATGCATTAATTATAATCACGAAATTCATAAGTCATCCTAATAGCCCATTATGTATATAACTTAGTGAATTGAACTTCTTGTTAAGTGTGTATCACTTAACTAACTGTGTATATTTTTCAGTCACTAATTATTAATCATTAAATATCAATATTATTCCACATCCCACAGATAACTTAAGCATAGGCTCAAACAGTATTTCTACTCCTACATTTTTATAGAGTTGATTAAAATCATAATTTTACTACTATCAGCACTATAATTCTCTATAAACATTTACATAGTTTGCCAAGGAGAACCATCCTCAGATGGATTGAAATCATATTACAACTAGACATAATAATGAGCCAATTTTTATTTGACTCTTTTTTTTTTTTGTTTGTTAATAATTTCAATTTCTGTCGTTTTTTCAATCATAGTTTTCTACGTTATACGAATGTAGCATAAGATTTTGAATATTCGGAAAATGTAACATACCATATTTCTTAAATATGCAGTTGGATATCAGCCTGAATATTTTTCAAACGAATTTAATACAAAAAGTTGACAGCAATTCGGAAAATCAGTCCGGTCTTTGTAAACCAGACACCTAGCTTCAGAGTGGAATGACGATGTGATCGGGAGGACGGCGGTTCGAATCTCTGTCCGGGCATCCAGATTTGAGTTTTCCATGGTTTCCCAAATCACTCCAGGCAAATGCTGGGATGCTTCCTTCAAAAGGCCATGGCCGAATTCCTCCCCATTCCTTGCCCCACATCATTTCCCGTCTCTAAAGACCTCGCTTTTAGAGAGACGTTAAGCAGATAAAAAAACGATGTGATATGAAAAAAATCAATTTACTTTGTTTAGAAGATTTCTTGTACACTACTGGGAAAGGATTCAAGCCGACTAGTGTTACCAACGTATTTTGTAATCACGACTAAACGACTAGTGCCATTAGTCGGAACCGTTGCGAAGCGACGAACTAGATCGGATTCCGCTGTCATCACTGCTGTTGACATCAAAATAGCTCCGTGATTATTTCTCTACTAAACGGTTCAATGTGGTATCGATAGTGTTTTCCTGCCTGAAAAAGCCCGAGTTATTTTCAACATTCTCCGAACGAGTTTTGAGAAAACCAACTAGAAACCGATTAAAGTTTAAGGTGGCTTTCCCTTTTTTGTATAACAATTTTGGAATATTTTCAAATAATTACTATTATCAAACAGTATGTATCACCTGTCACTGTCGCGGCAGCTACTTCGCGATGACAGCTCACCAGATGAAGCAGCGGAGGTGACTGCCGAAACGTCGTGTTTAAAAGATCTTATCCGGCAGAAGACCCGTGAAGAATTCCTGTCTACCATACGCCGGGAAAAACTTAATTGTGTGTGTGTGTTTTTTTTACTTATGGCTTTGCGCCTCTTCGACGTCGTCGTGGCCATTAGAGGCAGGATGGAACTGGGAACAAGGAACGGGAAGGAATGCGGTCATAGCCTACTGAAGGAAGCATTACGGCATTCGCCTGGAGTGATTTGTGGAAACCGTGGAAAACCCAAATCAGGATGCCCGGACGGAGATTCGAACTGGCGTCCTCCCAAATGCGAGGCTCGATCATCTGCTGTTAAATAATTGAAATGTTTTAGTATTATGAGAGCAATAAAACAACACGTCTCTATACAAACATCAAAACAATCACTGAGTTATTCTTTGCTGCATAATTTTACTCTAGTTAATATGGGAACTCTATGTTCCTTTAAAAACATAAGCTGTATTGAGGCACAAGAATTTTTTGCTTTTTCTAAGGCAGATAAGTAATTTATCTGGACAGAAATTATCTTCTTCGTTGACCCGTGAGATAAGCTATTACTGTATATATTATCGTTGAAATCTGTTAGTTAAGTATGACTGATCTATGAACACATGGATGAAAATAATAAATTTACGGTTTGGCCATTTTTTCTCCAAACACTATGCAAATACCCGGCATAAAAAGTATTCCACATGCTAACCAACACCATATGTTGTCAATATGTTTAATTTTGCTGTAATCCGTTCATCAAATTTTGCTGAATGCTCTGAAAGAAAAAAATTACTAAATGTTCGAATTTATCCCCTGCTTGATCGGCAATTAGGTTACTAAGCTGGATAGAAAGTATTTTATACGTTAACTGATGAGAATGACACTAGCTACCTCTGTGTATAGTCTTGTTGAAATCAGTTTACTAGTTCTTGTGTTATGTGTGCTCAGATAGACAAAAATTACATGCTCTACAATTTTAGCCACTGCATCTTGAGAACGTACATTATTAACCTGTATGAAAAGTATTTTATATGATAACCTATGACATGCGCAATTTCAATTAATTCCATCCAACAGTTTTTGCGTAGTGCGCACGCAGGCAGACAAACATTCCAAATTTTAACTTTCAACAATAGTATACATTTCAAATGCTCTTTATGAAATAATTTCCATGTATAGACAAAACCTTTCCTGCAATTCTACAATTTCATTATATTAGGCCCGTGTCAAAATTTCGCTACTGATATACATTGCAGCAGGATGAAAGAAGAAGCGGTTATTTTGTAGGAATTGTTTATTTGTCAACTGAAACAGGTACGCAACAAAACACTCACAATGTCTTACAAAACAATTAGAAATGATTAATCGTTTCCCTATCGGAAATTAAAATATTCGATAAACTCCTTTAGTGCCACCTGTCTAGACGCCAACGAAGACTAGCAGTCTGACTCTGAACTATCGCATACCCGTGACCTTTTATATTTATGTGTTGAATTTCAAAAAAATTCCTGTCTTAATTAATGATGTTACCAAAGCGGAGAACTTAATTTTTAAAATTATACCTCATTTATTGATTATGGTTATGTATGTAGGGAGAAATATGGCTTGCCACAAAAATCACCATTTAGAATTAATATAAACGATAGTATTACTTATATAGGGCCTACAATACTATTTATAAGAAATGACAGTACTCGTCAATCACTCCAAATAAGTGGAAGAAGAATAAAAATTTTCTTTTCCATTGGTAAATAATTTCTGCAATTAATTTTATGTATCAGTGAAAAAATAATTGGAAAGCTATTAGATTGTAAATGTATTGTTTACCTATACTGAAAGAAATAATTGACATCTAAAACTATAACACTTAAATATTTATTTAAATTTGACATAACTTTGCTGCCTTGTTGTTTACTAATGTTTTCTTTAATTTCTTTCAGACACATGTCTATCCTATCTAATGTAAACGCTGTCAATACAACCATTTGCTAGCGCGCATTCAAAGTTTTAAAACACAACTCAGAGCTGGATGATTTTACCTAGGCGCCGACATAATTTACTCGGAGAAACGAGCCAAATATAGAGTCTAATTACCAATTTCTCTGACCTTTTGAGTTATTGTTTCATGCAGTTTACCATAGTTATCTGGGTGGATTGAAAGATGGTAACATATTTTTCAGCGGTCTGGTTGCTTAGTGCTTAAACAGCATGTTCACAAAGCTGCAGGTCCTGGGTTGAAGTATCGGTGAGACCAGGAATTTTTTGATCATATGAGCTACACTACGACGCTCCATGGTTTGGATTACTCGTCAAACTGTAGGTCCAGCCACGAAAGAAATAGAATATATTACAAATTTAATCTCTGTCACCAAGTTGCAATTCCATAAAAAATTTCATTTACCCTATTTTATCCTCAAAACGATACTTACAACACACTTTTCTGATGATTTTATGAAGGCTAGGCTCTTGAGGAGTTCGAATTTTCTATTTTTGTTTCCTTTATTCTAAGATGAAAGGACAGTAAAACTTATCGGGCATTCCAAATTGTAATATTTCTACACATCAACGAATTGGTTTAGTATTCATCAATGTTCCAATGATTTTATAACTAGAGTATTAATAGTAATATTCTTCTGTGTTTTGCGGGTACAATCGCATCCACTGGAATAAATAGAGTAAAAATTAGTCTTCTTATTCTACTGTTGGGAAATTTCTACCACACTGGCAGCAAAAATGGGTGGGAAATTATTGTTATTTTCCTGAATCTTGTTAATTGTGAATAACACAGAACTTCACACTCTGCATCCCTGTTTTATCTTCACATAATTTTTTCATTATTTCTCTTCTTTTCTTCCTCCGTTTCTCAGAACTGAGCTCCAGTTTCTAGCTCCTTTTCCTGTAATTTTATTAAACTGTTGATTTTGCATCATGTCAACTGTAATCCCTATCTCTTGTTAGTCTGTGTTGACTACTTCTATCATTAAAGATCATGAACAATATGTGACTATTCTTATAATGTGTTCGAAAATCTTCTGATCAATCAGTTTTTTGTAAATTCCAAATAGATGGCAGTAGAGTTATAATTATAAATCTACATCACCATTTTTTCTCATAGTGGATAATGAAGAGAAATTTCTGGAAACTTGCTGCCAGCGTGGAAAGGTAAAGATCAGACGGAGGGACAAATGGCGACGTTTCTTCTAGTGTTGGTAAACAACGGAGCCTATGGCATCACATTCAGAAGAGGACAGATTGTCTGGTCATCTATATTGCGCCATAGCAGATTCGTGCTAGCTGAACGATGCCATCGTTGGCAGAAACTGGTGAGGAATGCCATGCCTGGTACGTATGAATCATATTATGTCAGAAATAGGATGAGGATCCAAAAGTGAACTGAATGAAGGCTGAGAGAAGAAAAGAATAGGAAGGGGTTGCAGACCAACCAAAATACTGTTTGATAACTGAAGAAGTGGATGGTTGGAGTATCAATTTTGATTCTAACCTCTCTTCCTGTACCATTTACATTGTTATGAAATATAAATGAATGCTATAAAAGTATTTTTAAATCCTTCATGGAATCTAGTTTGCTGATAAATTTCAAATTACTTCTTACAAGTATGACACTCCCTTCATATAATCCCTTATCCTTTCATCTACAATATTTTTTTACAATTACCTCTACTACTGGCCAAACTCATTGTACTTTCTTTCCGTCGTCTTCTGTGGTGAAGCCACCTCAGGACATGATTTTCTTTTTCTTTTTTTACTTATGCCTTTACGCCTCGCGGCCGTCGAGATCATTAGAGGTGGGATTGGGGACAAGGAACGGAATTCGGCCATGGTCTTTTGAATGAAGCAGCCCGGCATTCGCCTGGAGTGATTTGCGGAAACCATGGAAAACCCAAATCTGGATGCCCGGACGGAAATTCGAACCCGCGTCCTCCCGAATGCGAGGCTCGAGTATTACCGCTCACCCACCACGCTCGGTCAGGGAATGATACCAGATGTTCTTAAACGTTAAATCCAGACATTAGAAAAAAGAAGAAAAAAGAAAGGATAGTATCATCAGTACTTAGATATATTGATTCCGAAGATTACTATAATTAAAATCTTCAGAAAAAAAGGTTAAATATGAAATAACAAGCTGATGCTTTACAGACAGTACAGATATCAAATATCATAATACCTTATTTTTTATGCCATTCAGAGTATTCAATTATTTTGGTATTGCGAAAAGTCGTCCTATTATTAAACTAAATACTTTTTTTACTGTTTCTAGGAATTGTTGCAGAACTGTTTTTCACGCTGTAGCTAAGATAGACGCTAAACCAAATAAGATGTGGAAAATTTTCAAATCTAACTAGTTAGAAACTTTGGCAGTGGACCATACGTTCTTCATCGTTAAAAGTAGCATTTTAGCTGGTTCAAATATCGTACAGATTGAAAATATTTCAGAAATCGTTTACATTTGTTTGGAGTAGTGCTGGCCAATGGGAGAGAACAGAAATATTTGCTAGTAGCATTTGTTTCTTACTCAAGTAACTGTACAAATAAAAAAAAATTTCCCAGGTTGAGAATTATTATTGTTTCAGCAATTTAACTTGTGTTAAGTCGTGAATCGTTCGTGTCATGGGAGTGCGAAAGAATTATAAAAAAATCCTTTTATTACGGTGCATATTAAACAGTAAAAATAATCAATAATAATTTTTTTAGCAACAAGAATTTTCAAGTTTTCAAGACGAATGAAGACATATTAATTTATTTATGTACTGGAATTAGAAACATATTTTGTAAATTTGCAATTAGTTTTCCCACTTTTCTCCCAGTCCGTCCCTCCCCCTTTTGGTATCGGATATACACAATTTTGATGCAAATAGAAGTAGATGGCTATCCTGGGATCACAATTTCCGTAAACACCTCAACTTCAATTGAAAAAAAAAAAAAAAAATGTTTTTAATGGCTGCACAAGTTCATTGTACATTCACAACTGTAAGATAAATCCTCTGAACTTAAATACCACAAACATTTTACTTGTATCGAATTTCGAGATGTACAGTAATCTGCTGTGCGAATCACGTTCCGAAGCAGTAGTATCCCAATACACATTTGCCCAGCTAGCTAACAGTCGTGACTTATACTAATAGCGCTATTTATTAAAATCACATGCTTTCATATAAATGCTGAAAATTCTTCCTTTAAGAACATAGTTCCCTTGTGTTACACCAATCCTAAAGGATCGGTTTACCATTTTTTTCGGACAGCACTCACTTGACTGTCTTGATGCACTTCATTTTATTTTGTTAGGAGTTCTTCATTTCAACAAGTCCGTTACTATTTACATCATCAGTAATCTCCTTCCCAAATTCTAATCTTGTTCCTTACAAGTCTTTTATTCGGCTTTTCCCTCTGCAATAAATTAACCATTCCCGAATTAAAACTTGAACTGCAACCCTACCTTTTCTTTCTTTGTGATTCTTCCACAAATTTCTTTCATCGCCCTTCATTTCCAAATATGATCATTTTGTTCGTGTATACTACTGTATTTCGTTCTCGTATACTACTGTAAATATTTCAATTTTCTTTCTTTCTAGTAGTTATGACGTCAAAGTTTCACATCTAATAAGTGCTGTGTCTATGGACGCGGTTACCATTATTATTTCGGTTACATTTCACCACTTGCGTTACTTAGTATTTAGTATAAATTATCTCCCAGTATTTTGTTCATGCTGTTCACTAATTTCGATTTCTGCTAACAGAACAATGTCATTAGCAAACATCAGTTGACTTATTTTCATTCAATTATTATGTCATAGTCTAATTATCCATTCATTTACTTGATTGATTCCTGTAAGTACAAGTTGAGTATTAGCCTCACACCTTTTTTAACTGATCCTTCTCTTTCTAGGTTCTTCTATTCTTGTATTACAGACAAGAAATTCGCATATAGATTTTAAATTTTTTTCAAGTAGTTTTTAACGTAATGATCTTAAAACTTACATCTTGTATCTTCTGACATTATAAAAAGCTTATCTCAGTCTCGAGACGCTATAACAGTATCCTTGGTTTTCTTCATCCATGCCTCCAGCGTGAATACTAATCACAGGATTGTTTCTTTTGTATCCCAGCGTTTCCTAAATTTAAGCAGATCTTCAGCTAATATCTCTTTCACTTTCTTTTTTTATTGTTCTGATAGTATCCTACAGAGTAATTTAGAAAAATGTGGCGTGAGACATTTTGTGTGATAGTTCTCAAAATTTTCTGGTTTACTCTTTCTTTGGGAATGTAAAGAGATCGCTATAGTTAAAATTATTTTGAATTTGTCCTGTTGAGTAATGGTTAAATATTGGTTGGAATAATATTTTGATTACTTTCACTCCTTTTTTTTGCTTCAAACTTTACGCCTCGTCAACGTCGAGGTCATTAGAGGTGGGATAGTACTGGAGGAATGGTACGGGAAGGAATTCGGCCACTGAATTTTGAAGCAACCCCTTGGAGTGATTTGGGGAGACTATGGAAAACCCAAATCTGGATTACCGCACCGGGATACAAACCCACGTCCTCCCCAAACCCATCACGCTCGGTCCCTTTCTCTCCTAATGGTTTCAGCAGTTCTACGGGAATCTCATTCATTCCTACTACCTTATTCGAGTTCTAATCGTTTAAGGATCTGACAAATACTGTCACTAAAACAGAAATTCCTGCATCATCAATATCAACATCATCATTTCTTGAATGTTTTTCACTGCCATTTAGTTCTCTGTGTATTGCATCCATCAGTTGGCTCTTTCTTTTGAGCTTAAAAGAGTCTTTCCATCAATAACCTTCAATGTTTAGCATAATGGGACATTTATGAGATTAATTTAATGGGCATTTTCTGTTGGTGGTCGATATTTATTTCTTAGAGAGAAAGAGATGTTAATAAAAATTGCTGGAAAGCAAGATGGCACTGAAGAAAAAGAAACAAAACAATCCAATAATTTCGGATGTTTTTTAATTTGTTTTGATCTATTAGCCTCAGAGAAAGTTATTTAGTATACCTACGTCTACAAAGTTGATATAACGACCAGAAAACTGTTAGTATTTACAACTTTTATATCTTATGGATTTGTGTATCTTTTTATGTTAATAAATACAACAGAAATCTGGGCATATATAAACTTTTTTGTGTTTTAACGTGTGGAAAATTCATGAAAAAGCCACCACGGTTTAATATATAATAAATTTTAATGATATTAAAAATCACAACGTTACGTAAGCTTATTATGTGACCGAAAATTAATACTGAATTTAAAAATAAAAACTTAAGGTTGCGTTAGTCTTAAAAGCATTATTTCATGAGCATTTTATCAGAGAAAAATTAAGTATTCCGAATTGACCTTTCAAATGGAAACACTAACAATTAAGGAAATTTATTTAAAAAAAGAAGTCTTGAACCCTGTCATCATAACATATAGTTACAACCATTGATATCCAAAAACACTTGCACCAGAGTACAGTCTCTGGTAATTTTTGTTCGTACAGCTTGCAGATTACAATAACATGTATTTGAACTGCGTATTACTAATTTACAAGCAAAATAACTTTTTTCATAAAAAATACTCAAGTTCGCGTAGCAGTTAAGGCAAGTATTTCATAAAAATCAGCAGAATAGAACAATACTGCTACAAGTTATCACAGTAAGCCAAAAAATGCTTTTCAGGAAAACATTTGAAAGTAACGACAAAATGTCACCGATGATGGTAAAAGGCCCCCTGTCAGCCGTCAGCAAATATAGTTCTCTGTATGTTGTGCCATACTTTCTTATTCGTCAACAAATGCCTGTGGTTGAATGTCAAAGTTTACAATGTAGACTTAACAAGTAGTCGAAAGTGAAGTATTTTGTACGGTGGGATACACCAATCTTTAAAAGTCTCCTCGAAGTTATTAAGCTTTCCTGGTGAGTATTACTTAAATGATGGTCGATAGCAAATTTTTCAAGATGATGGGGAGGGAATGTTACGATCTGCAACAACCCGGCAACTATCCAACAATAGGATACGTGGCTCAAAAAAGAAATCCATAAAATTTTGAATGGCAATGATATAGTAGGTTGTAAGCATGCCGCAAATCAACTTTATTTGTTGAATAACAGTTGAAAATATATTACTTTCAGTATAATAAACACGTGAAAATACTGCATTTTGTATCAGAGCGCGTGACATCAGTTTTTCGCAAACGTTAATTTTGCTTTCATGTATTTGGCGACTGTCGACAGTTTGTGCGTCGTTTATTTAAGGTTTTAAGTCAATCGAAATATTTTTCATGTTACTAATCCATGAATCAAATTATATTTGTAATGGAAGCAAACAATTCTAATTTACCTTAAATTGATGTGACGGTGCTGGGAATGTTTGTCGCATCAAATAGCGATTTTTTCTCTGCAGAATTTCAGAACGTTAAAACCTTCCTCAAAGTATAGGTACTCAAAAATTAAAAATACATTTTTTGCGGAAAATTACTCTTGTTTCCTCATAATGTAGATGTAGATAATTAATAAAAGTTATGCTAATGAAGTCTTTCTCGGTGTAGCTTCTGGATGTTAGGTTTAGAAAATAGATTTCAGGAACTTTTGTATCCTGAAAGAGTTGTTACTATAAGCGAGTAGCAATATTAGCAGAGGCAGTAATTGAGTTGAATATTTGCTTGTTTATCGCGTAAAAGTATAAAATGAGATAGCGGCAAGCATCCGCCGCAACAATTCACCAATCGTAGAGATTGTTATGATGAAGAGCTGACTCTTAACAGTAGCGACGTTAGAAAAATTAATGATAGTTTGGAAATCATTACTAATTTTATAAATGAGTTAGGTATTACTATGTATTTAAATAATGAAACATTTTTTGTTTGTTCTGGCTTTACGCCTCGTCGAAGGCGAGAAAGGACTGAGGGCTATGAACTGCAAGAAAATCGGCCATGACCTTTTGAAGGAACCACCACGGCATTCGTCTGGAATGTTTAGATGTTGTATTTCTAATTTCAACAGATTATAAAGGTGTTATGTCTATAGGAGCACATGAAATTTAATCTCAAAAGTCATGACTTATTTATCGATAGGCATTTAAATTTATCACAGAAAAAAGTAAAAGGGTACACATTTTATTAAACATGATAAAATATTAAATAAAAATTTACATCAAAGTTGTCTGTGCAATTTTTTAGGAGCTTTTATTTCGCTTATGGCACTACGTTTCGTCGATGTTGCGACGTCCGAGGTCATTAGAGAGAGAAAAGGACTGGGGGCAAGGAACAGGAAGGAATTCGGCCATGGTCTTTGGAGGAACCATCCCGACATTCACCTGGAATGATTTTGGGAAACCATGGAAAACCCAAATCTGGACGGCTGGACGGGGATTCGAACCCGTGTCCTCCCGAACACGAGGCCAGAGCATTAGCGCTCACCCACCACGCTCGGTTAGGAGCTTTAATTAGTGTGTTTACACACTGAGGCACTTCACGCCGAGTGTAGATGATAGAACTCATTTATCAAAGAAATTCCCAATATGATACTTTGTTTAAAACTGTTGTGTATAAAGGACAAATGTCACAACCTACGGGCGTTTTGTTGCCAGTATTCAAATTAACATAAAAGTACAAAATTTTCAGTTCGTTTTTCCCAGAAATGATATAAAAATTGCTTGACAAAACTTTCAATTTTCCGAAGCAATTAACTGTGCTGGGCTTGTTTATGCAGAAAGTTAATTGTAAACTGTGTTTACTTATGTCAAAACAGTTATTTAATGGTAATTACGTCGCGGCTAACATTGAGATCAAAATGTCCTGCGCAGTTTAATCAGGGCTCGTTCGCTCCTTCAACATTTGGCTGGTCTACATATATCCGCGATTTCAGAATAATACTATCGTGTCCCATCACCAGTTGTCAAAACGTGTGAAGGATTTGAACGATCGGCGCTTTCGACAATATTCTCTAGTTTCTGTTGTAGTGGATCAACTATTGGAATAAATCATCATCCTCCACTAGCTACAAGCTAGCACCAAATTCACGCCTTGCCACTCTTTGTATCTTCCGTTCTCGCGGGTAGTCAATGTACTGAGGGTACTCTTACACGCATGCATTGAGAGCTTGTCTGTTTAACGTATTCATTACTTTTTGTTTGCTATCTGTAAACAAAGTTTCACCAGTAATTCATCGCGCATTTCCGAAATAGGTGAGATGCGGCGAAGTTTGTCTGGTATTGAAAGGAAATATTGAAGTGGAAATCCTTTTCTCGTTTTACACCAGTGAAGAGAAAATTAAGAAATCTCGGCATGTAACCAAACAGTCGATCTTGCAGAAGTGGCGTCACATTTACGGTAGTGGAAATAGTCTAATTTTAGTAAATAATGAAAAACTATTAGGGATGCGTCCATTTAAGTTGTTTTAAAATAATATATTCGGGAGATCCATATGGAAGTTTTGAAACTTTGAATACGCTGAAGGCAATTTAGTGGTGCGGATTGGAGCGCAGAGCCTATCATCTCTGTTTCATCTACCTATATATATGGGAAGCAAGTATGTAGTAAAATAAGTTGTAGATGCATACTAAAACAGCCGAACTATTCATTCAGACAACACGTTTACAACCCATGTCCTTGTTGATGTATCTTCTAGTGGCTATCGCCATGTTATTGCACGTAGTTTATATTGCTGAGACAAGTGTTACTATCATTTTTTGTCCTTCGGACTTTACGCCTCGTCGACATCGGGGTCATTAGAGGCCGAGAGGAGTGGGGACAAGGAACTGGAAGGAATTCGGCCATGGTCTTTTGAAGGAACCATCCCAGGATTCGCTTGAAGTGCTTTTGCGAAACAATGGAAAGACAAAATATGGACGAGCCCTCGTCCTCCCGAATGCGTGGCCTGAACATTAGCGTTCATCCCCACCCGGCTCAGTATGTAACACTGTCCCTACTTTTGATGTAAAAGGTGCGATGTTGTAGGTGTTTGTCATTCAGATACGTTTGCTGCTGCTACTCCGTGTTCTGCTGGTAGTGCCGCACTTTGCCACTGATGTTGTGAGTGCTAGTAAAACCTCCATGCCGCTTGATTTGATGAGCTATGGTAATTACGTTACTGTTAGCTCTGGGTTCCCTGCAAGTTACTGCACGAGCTGAAGTAGCAGTGTCTTCTAGATACCTAGTTCTCCATTGCGTTAAATAAGCTGCACAGGAGACTTGTATTAGTGACCACATAGAGTATTGTTTTCCATGAAGCCAAAATTCAAGAAATTTAAGTGATATGATAGGATATTCATAGCAGTACAGATCTACGTTAATGTTATAATAATGATTGAAGCTTATATTAGTGCCTTGATTGATTGATAAATGTCAGATGTTCATCTCCCTTACTCACCACCTCTTTCACTAATTTATTAGTCGTAGTCTTACTTTGTACGTGTTATCTGTTCTACAGGATTGTTACCCATGTTAAGATGTTGCTGACCATTGAATGATTGGGTATCTTTTGAATCTGGGAAATGTTAATGCGTTGACACTGAATTTGAGATTGTACTGTTTTCCAGTAGAACTCCCTAGTATTCTACATAGCTTGTAGTACCATTGGCAAGTTTCTTTTTTATTTTCAGAATTCTTGGTTATGCAGTGATTTAAATTTACCTCACTTCATTTTCTTGAGCCTCAACAAATACACATTCCATGCATCTGCAGAATTGGAATCCTTTGAGTAGGCGGTGGTGGTAGCTTCTGCTACTAGAACACTGCCAGTGATATTCTTACTACCTACAGTTTTCAACAACGATGGATTTGGAAACTTTTAGAAGTTATTTTACAAGATTGCCAGAGTTAATTATGTAAAACCCTACGTACAATTTATTATGATATCTCTATCAATGGTATTTGGCACAGGACATCACATTAATCTGCTTGTTCAGTGAATACCGCCATGCCAAAAACAAAATTTTCTGAAACTGCGAAGTCGGAGACGAGTATTTTAGTACAGATAAAAAGTTCGTTTCTGTAAATTATGTGAAACTGAAGTGACTTCAACAAACTGATGGTACAGTGAGAGCACGGAAGAAAATTATGCTGTCTACATGAAAGTGACACTAATAGATGAAATAAATGATGTATGATTTAGCATGTTTTGGTGTATAGTAAATTGTATTTTGTTATTTTTAGATCATTTTTACCCAATTTTAAGGTCGTATTTGCCTGAATATTTCTCTATTTATTTGGTCATAAAGATCCGAACGAAATTTACTGTCACCTCATGTGTTGAAGAGGCTACATCGCTTCAGTTCGGAGAGCGTTTGTAGAACCTGGACCAATGATACCATGACTGATGGCAAAACGTCTACTGGAGAGTGTTAATTTCTTGGTTGATTGAAAGAAACGCGCTACGAGAACAGGAAAGACTAATTCCCTGTATAGGTGAAAACAACCCACAGTTTCTGTGCCTAAAAGTACACTTGCCATTGATTTTCACAACTAATTGGACCAATTCTCATATTATGTATTTCATTTTTTTAAATAATGAAGATTATTCCAAGACTAAACCAGAACACAGAGAAAATATTTGACCGGAATGGTTTGAACAACAGTTTGCTGAAAAGAGAAGATAATGCCGACATTGATCGTGAAGGAAGTTCTGTCGTAAGGA
>JARYHS010010717.1:0-16997 GCA_031002005.1 Vandiemenella viatica | reverse complement strand
TGCTTTGCACCAAAACTAATCTCTATTCTATACAATTCAAACTCAAATGGCATAAGGAAATACAGAATTCATATAAGCATCTGTGCAGCACCTAACCTTATCTCTCCTGTCATTGCGACCCAAATAGGTTGGTTGATGAAGTATTTCATCACTCTCGTAAATGAAATTGGTTGTTCACATGTATACCAATAAGTTCAAACAAAACCTACACCATCTGCCTAACGGAGAATCCTAGCCCAATCTATGAATCAATTCTGTAAAGCTTTCGTAAGGACTGTGGCAAGCAACCAAATTGAGTGGCTCTTCTCTACACCTTCAATCAATCCCTTGCAAAAAGGATTCCAAACAGCATAGCAGTAGTCCAAATGTGGATGCAAGGCAGTTTTGACTATCTCCTTTGTTTGTGCATTACTTTTTTTCAAGATTCAAACTATGAATTACGGCCTAGAATTAGCTCTATGATCAAGTTAATGTGCTAGTCCAAATCCAAGATGCTTTGTATGCCCAAATACTTCACTGAATCAACCATATCAATAACTGAGCTGTTTACTTTGTATTTCTGAACAAATTGATTCTTCTTATTAGTTGTGCACTTTGCTTTCAACATTTCAACATTTTAAAATTTAATGTAAGTTGCCACACATCACACCATGCCGAAATAATATCCAGATCACGTTGAATTTCTAAGCAATCAGCCGAATTCTTTACTTCCGTATAGATGACCACATCATCGTCGAACAATCTCAAACTGCTATTCACATTGTCTCAGAGATTGTTCATAAAAATTAAGAAAAGAAGTGGTCCTATTACACTACCCTTAGGGACGCCTGCTGCAACTTCTAGATTAGAAGAGGCCTCTCCATCAGCGACGACATACTGCGACCAAGCAGTTAGAAAATCCTTTATCCATTCACAAAGCTGATCCGATATACCATACACTCGAATCTTCGCTAAAAGGTGGTTGTGTCGCAGAGTCGAAGGCTTTCTGAAAATCCAAAAAAATTGCATCAACTTGTGAACCTGCATCGATAACTTTTGTTATGACATGTGTAAATAGGGCCATTTGTAATCCACAAAATCTCTTCTTCCAAAATCCATGTTGGTTCGGTGTAAGCAAATTGTGAGGAGACAATAGATATTCTTGTTGGATTCAGCAACAGTCATTCCGATTCCTGAGCCTTTGTTGAATGTTAGGATGATTAGGCTGGAGTTGGTGGAGGGACAGTTTTCAGCAGGATTTGAAGAAACTGGAGGACTCCACATTAATCGATATGAAATACTAAAACATTTGAAAAGATTCTGCAGAAGGGTAGATGGATCATGTCAGGAATGTGCCTGGATTCTCTGTATTCTCGGGTACATATCTTCCTGCTAGTCAAGCTCTTTCAGGCTATATCACAATCTGTGCAACTCATCAATCATACTAAACCATCCAAAACCAACCATACTCCCATCCTGGTCATATAGTACTTCCAAGGCCTCGAATCCATCAACTTAATCCTTTAGCAAGGTTATGATTTCCTTCAAGCCTGCCCAGAAATAACATCAATTCAACAGATCCTGCTAGAAGATGAGCAATATAAACCATGCCTCCACTACCTTCACTAGGGAAAGTTTTCCAGTCATAGGACACACAACCAGTGAAACCTCCCATGTAATGTACCAGTTAACCATTAACCACTACCCGGCTTAATAGTTAGGATAAACGACCAATCAACTAGCCAACCCTCCCAAACAGCAACAGCTTGTCTGAAAGTGGGAGCTTGCCTACCAGTACATACTGGGCACCATGCAACCACCTGGTCTCAATTTCAGATAATATCCATCTTTAACTTTTCCTTCACTCCATTCTCTCCTTCTTCTACCCCCACTACCTTACTTGAACCACCACTAATCATAGGTGATGCTCAACTTAACATTTTTTGTTTTAATGTTAATGTTTATTTTTTTGTTTATATTTACATATTTAGTATTATTTTGCTATCTCTTCATTTTGTTCGCCCATGATTGGTTTTGATATTTTGCAATGCTCGGATATTAGCTTCAAATCACTACTCCCTCTCCTCTGAACTTACTCCCACCATGGACCAAGTTCCTTGCTCAACAGTGGCTATGTCGGGTGCCTACCATAGATTACTGCAACTAATGCCTGGACTACTATGTAAGCCTGACCATTATCAACTGTCTATTAGAATTAATGGCCACTGACAAACAATATTCACCCAGAATCCTGGCCACCAAGTAACCATTCAAGCCAGCCCGCATGATACCATCGCTTACTTCACTACCCGTGCTATCAGTCTTCCCATACAACAGCCTCTGTGAACTGAGAAGATGGGAACTTCCCACCAGTACAAACTGGGAACCAGACAGCCACTGGGTCTCAAGCTAAGACAAAGCTCTGACATCTTCCTTCTTTCCCACTTCTATTCTCTACCCCCATTATCTCTTCCCAACATGAATCACCGCTTACCAGAGGTTATGCTCAAATTACTGTGAAATATCCTTTTGAGTTTCTGTTCATTTATTTCAAGGTTTTATTTTGATAATTTCCATATTTATATAAACTATTTCAGACACATTCGGTCTGCTCATGACATATATTTTCAATACAGTTTCCATTTTTTTAATACCCAGATCTATCCCCTTCTACCAATCACACCCACTCCATACTCCTCTATTTTGGTTATTCTGAACACCGACTGCTGACAATGATCTCCGAGTGCACCAGTTGGCTGTCAGCATCCATGTTGCTATTTCGTTCTACTGTCGAAGAAGTATCATAAACCAGCAAATTGCAAAGCTTAGTGTATGCACTTGTCTGTCTGTGTTTTGACGCCATCCGGCTGTCAACTGTGGTAAGCAATCGTTATTTTCCTATTCTCTACATTAATGTATTCTCATATTTATATAAGTTACGAACTTCATTTTATTTTGCAATTAAACGCAACTCACCCAGAGATCTTGCAACTGCGAGAAATGGTATTTCATCAATGTGAGTGGATCGTCGAACAGGACCTGAATGGCCAATACGTGGTCTATTCCAAACTACTCGTGGAACACCTGCACGGTTTATTACTTTCCCTCCACTATTTACAATTCTTGTATTTTCTAATGTATCTTCAGGCTTATGCTCCTTAGTTAACAGTCGAGCTTCCCACTCATCTTCACCTGAAAGAAAAGCAAATTAACTATGAATGTCAGAAGTTGAATAAAGTACTAATTCAAGTGAAAATGTCACTGCCCCTACACTAACGTGAATCAATCAAAACAGCTTTTGGAGACCACAAAACTTGGACATCTATTGAAAATCCAGAGTTTCATTATTTTAATATAATATTTACAAGTGACTTATATACATCTGTAAGGTTAGATACGGCAGCTGCTGTGAGAAATGTTATAGAATTTACTAATCAACCCAAGGGAACATCAAAGAGTGAGGTCACTGCTTCTGCTAAAGCATATAATTTCTTTAAAATTTGTTTGTTTTCTGCAAAACATCTAGTTTATAAAAGTATCTGTTCAGGTTTATAAAAAGGGTTTAGTTACATTGAGTAACTGCAGGTTTAAAGTATTACTTTAAAAGGCTCTGTGATTAGGTTGTGATGCAGACATTCGCCAGCAACCATTACTTGAAGTAATACCTCCAATGTAAATTTAATTTGAAGTGTGTAGTTAGTTGTAACTTCATCGTTGCATATTTATCAGTAGCAACAGTAGTTCATCGGCAACCATTATGTGAAGAACTACCTCCAGTGTTAATTTAAAATTTGTGGTTAGCTTTAGTTTTGTCTTTGTATATAATATAGTTATTGCCAAAAAGCCTCCTATTGAGAACGCTTAGGGAGTCCGTTTTTCGTGTACTCCTTAGTTTTTCTTTCTGTAGCAAAAGATTTGTGTGCAGATGCAGACTGAGGTGGCTGATATGCACATTCAGCTTGCAGCTTTGTTAACTAGAATTACACAGCTGGAAGCTGCCGCAAGTGAGTGCAGTAGATATGATATTGGTGTCCCTGTAGAAGCTAAGCGGCTCGCAGGTTCTCCCCTACCAGTCATCGGGATCTCTGTGTCCGTCACCTAGTGGTGGCTGTCGTGTGGTTTCTGGATGTCTACGCCACATGCAGTCGTGCAAGCCTGATTCCCAGGAAGGCAAGCTTGTACCACTGTCCAACCAGTTTGACCCATTGTCTGGAACTGATTCAGTCCTGCAGTCGTTGGCCTGTGAGTTGGCAGTCCCACAGCCCACTAAGTCTGGACAACTGTAGGAAGGGTTTCAGTGGTCTGTAGCTCCAACATTAGGCAGTTTATCGAGCCCCTTAGGGAAATGGCAAATAGATCGGAGATGAAATCCAGTATCCATCCATTGTGTATTCTGGGGGGGTCTGATACAAGATATGGAACAGACCATCCCAGATGCCACTGAACACACGGGGTGTAGCCAGCTGCAGATTGTGGCTCATGTCAGCACCAATGATGCTTGCCACCTAGGGTCGGAGGTTATCCTCTCTTCCTTTGGGTGACTTTTAGAAAGGTTGAACTGTGTGGCCATTGGCCACAAGATTTCTGCTGAGTTAACCATCTGCAGCATTGTTGATAGAACTGACTGTGAACCTCTGGTTCAGAGCCGTGTTGAGGGGCTGAACCAGAGATTATGGCGTTTCTGTGATAGTCATGGCTGCAGATTCCTCGATCTTCGCCCCGGGGTTGAGTCTTGCAGGGATCCCTTGGATAGATCAGGGGTGCAATATACACGGGAATCAGCTACACGGGTGGCAGGTGCCGTGTGGAGTGAGTTGGGTTTTTTTTTTTTTTTTTTAGGCTGAAGGAGGGTGATCCCGATGAGGAAATTTAGTTACGGACAGCCCAGATAAATTCAGCACCACATGTTAGGGGTAGGTTAAAAGAATCTTGAACATTAAAAGTTCTAGTAGTTAACTGCAGAAGTGTTAGCAATAAACAGCCTGAACTCAAAAACATTATTTGTAATACAGATGCTGATATCGTAATAGGCACAGAAAGTTCGTTAAAACCAGATATAAGTTCTGAAGAAATCTTTAATAGTAGCATGAACATTTTCCGTAAGGATAGGTTACATTCCCAAGGAGGTGGTGTACTTTTAGCTGTTAGTAAGTAACTCTCATATAACGAAATAGATGTCGATACTGTCTGTGAAATCTTATGGATCAAGCTAAATGTATTTGGATTTAATTTGCCACCAGCAGTGCAAAATTAACACAAATTTCATGAAATGTTAGTTTGTTGTAATATGTTCTTGACATTTCAGCTTTTCCCATTGCAAAAATTCACAAGAAAATAATGATACCAAAATATATTCCACAGCTTAATGATAGATACAACCTGTCATGTTGAATCAATAAGGACACATTTGCAGCTTTTACAAAAATTTTCAGGTAATATCAAGATGGGGATACCGCTGCTGCCTTGTGTAGTAAACACACAGATTACTTGGTACATATGACATCATTGTGACGTACGGTCCAGGCTGCATTATAACATAAACCCAAATGATGATCAGCAAAATCATATTTTATAAATATGCGTTTCGGTCGTAATGCAGCCTAGACCAAAGTGAAACATAACCATAAAGCACGATATTTCAGATATCCAATTTTCAGATAATATCTATAGCTGTTACTGTGTTGGTACGTGCAGACTGAATACATAACAATTATGTCATATATACCACATGATCTGTGTGTTTAGTACGCGAGGCCGCAGCAGTATCCCCATCTTGATATTACCCAAATTTTCTCTGGTCCAGGCCGCATTTCAACCTAACCACAATGCTAGGAAGAAACCATACAGTTTAGGCTGTTATGAACCCTTACCAACATTGGAATTGATACCATCAATTAAACCTGTTTTTGTTGTGTGATAACTTGTGTGTCAAACTACACAAATTTCAAACTTCTTTTTTTTTATTTGATCCAATTGATGACTTTTGGTGAAACAATTTCTAGCATAAAATGTGCATAGGAACGTGTGTATGAAATTTGAGACCAATAGAGCAATTGCTTCTTGGTATCAGCAGGATGTGCTTGACCCAAATATGTTTCTCGGCATATTGTTTGCTTTTCTTCCTGCCAAAATAAACTCACAATTAATTGTTACTTTTCCTAGGGTCTATCTGAAGTTATTTCATCAACTCATAAATTACTTATAAATATGTTTACCAATAAATATGTAATCCATAATTTCTAGAATGTTTGTAAGCACTGTAAAGGTTAATTCAAGTGTAACAGGTTATGAAAGAAGGATAAGTGTGGCAGCTACTAATAAGTTTATAAAAAAAAATTATCTCCTAGCAAAAATTAATTCCAAAATCCAGCTATATACAGCAGACACACTGATGTTAGTGAATATGCAACAATTAGTATTTCAATCAACAAAATTTGAAACAATAAAAATAAATTAAAAGCTTACAAACATGATTATTAGAAGAAGATATAAGTTTGTAAGAACTGTAAGGTGTTTAGGGAAACTACCACCAGGACATAATCTTGAAGTTTATTATTAATAAAAATGCTCCAAAACATTATTGCAAAACAAAGGGTTGCAGAAGAAATTTAAAAAAAACGCTTGTGTGTTAAAATCCCTACCTTCTACCTTATACCCAAGTGCAATTCCTGAGTCTCCTACATGACCGATATACAGCTTTCCCTTCTTGATGAACCCAATTGTAGCTGTTGTACCAGATGTACTCTCCAAACCACTAGTTGTCCTTGGCCAATTTTCTGCAAACATTGATGCAACGATTCACCGTTTGTAAAACAAATAATAGAATTACTTCAACTCAACTTACATTAATCTAATCTTTTTCATAGCAAAATACGTAACATAATTTCACAATCCCACAAAATCCTGGCCTACCTAAATCGTTCCACATTCCTTCATGGGTGTCTAAAAAACCCTTACGAATTGATTTAATAATCAGGTCATCGTCATCAGTCCAAAAATCTTTCTGTGCCACAATCTTATTCAGCAAATGTTCTTTAGCAAATGAGGCTGCTTCACTGCCACCATGGCCGTCAAATATACCAAAGTAAGCGTATTCCAGGTCCTTCCTGTCCTCTGTAACATGATATCCAACAGTAAACATATCTTCCATGTATTTTCTACCACCCTGGGTGGAATGTCCGGTGACACGTAAATTTACTCCTATTCCAGGTGCCATTGTAAACACAACACCAAACCCACAAAACAATACACACACACATACACCAGAGACAATATAATATAGAGACTGTTCACGCACGTATAAATCTGTGGCGAAGTATCGTCTGCTGCCGACGCTAGCGCCCCTAACATCGGCGCACATGAAACATTCTGTGACGTCACCAGAGCGCGCGCATTTCGAAATGCTTTTGCTTCAACGATTTAGCCCCCCCTCCCCAAATTGGTATTTTCTTTATACCTTCATTATTTATTTTAATTTTTATATATTATTATTTTTATATATTATTTCTACTATTTATATTGGTTCCCATTTAAATGCATTCATTTTTTAAAAAAAATTTTAATAGCAGAATTGAGGAATAGGAAAAAGAATAAGTTGAAAATGAAATAAAATATGTTTCTCCACTTTAAGTATTTATTAGTACCGTTGAAAAAGAAAGTAAACAGTGCAATTACAGAAATAGATACATCAAATTTTGAGCCAATTCATCACACACACATTACATGTTAAGTACAGTTTATAACATTTATGAAATATACACAATTTATGAATTACATGTTGTGCTTATGCGTAACAAACCAACACATTTAGATACACCAAAACTGTATATTAAATATCGAGGTAATTCATCACAAACATATACACACACACATTACATGTTAAGTACAGTTTATAACATTTATGAAATATACAAAATTTATGAATAACATGTTGTGCTTATACGTAACACACCCACACATTTAGATACACCAAAATTGTATATTAAATATTGAGCTAATTCATCACACACACACACACACACACACAATTACATTTTAAGTACAGTTCATAACATTTATGAAATATACAAAATTTGTGCATTATATGTTGTGCTTATGCATAATACATCCATAAATTTTGAATACAGTTTGTAACAACCATGAAGTACATTCAAAAAACCCTTTTTCCAATTCTAAAGAGAAAACAAAATATTTTTAGTATTGAAGAGGCCCCAACCTCGCCTCTTCAAGCATGGCGACCATCCTTTTACTACTGCTCGCCTCTGCACATGCATGAAAGTTAATAAAACTAAAGGTCACAAGGAAGTGAACTATTACATGCAACAAGACATTTGCCCATTATATAGATCTATTTGAAGTGAAAACTAATAAACTCCTGGAAAGTAGAAATAAATGCACAGAGTATAAAGTTAAACAATGTTACCCATGGGTTGATAAAGAAACCCTCCCACAGTAGGATTGAAAATGAAGACTAAGGTGCTATTGATGCTACATTAATTTTATGCAATTAGATCCCCTTCCCATGGCTTTTTCGCTCACTAGGTTTGAACCAATTCAAAAGGAAAAAGCAGGAAGATAATGAACAGGGAAGTATACTGCAATGGCTTTTTAATGAAACATCCCAGCATTCGCCTGGAGTGATTTTGAGAAACCATGGAAAACCAAAATCCAGAGGGCCTGATTGAAATTAGGTTATTTATTTGATAGCATACTCAGCAAACAACCTGCAAGCAACTGCTCTGCTGTTTCTGAGACAGTTTGTGTATGTATATGTATGTATGTATATATACCAAACCCACCCAACCCTGTGATAATTTTGTATGCAACATATATTTGTCAAAATATGTATTACAAGAAATTCAGTTAACTTCCACCAACCTTCCCTTTGTAATGACTTCCCACGCATCTGCTATATGACGTAACTCAAATTTCATATACAAATCTACTGTCCCACTTAATAATCACTTCTTCCTATTAAATGTGTGTTGCTTCAAAATTACTTCATGGAATAATGGAAAGGAGTAAGAAACTTTCTTAGAAAATTTATTTCCCCCCAAAATTCCACCATCACAAACAATTCATTTGTGACTGAGGGCATCCACCAATGTCAGTTTACCTACACATGCTTTATGTATGAAATATACCCAAATTAATTATACGTAGAGTCTATGCATTTTAAATAGAATGTAACAGCTAAATTTATACAAAATAAATTTCTACTCCAATACTGAAGGGAAAATGTAAAATATTTTTAGTATTGAAGAAGCCCCAACCTCGCCTCCTCAAGCATGGCGACCAACCTTTTACTACTGCTCGCCTCTGCACATGCATGAAAGTTAGTAAAACTAAAGGTCACAAGGAAGTGAACTATTACACGCAACCAGCTGTTTGCCCATTAGTATACATCCATTTGAAAAGGAAATAAAAGAACCCCTTGAAAGCAGAAAGAAAAGCACAGGAATAAAGTTAAAAATGTTACCCAAGGGTTGATAAAGAGACCCCCACCAGCGTACCTGGAAATGAGTACTAAGCTGCTACTGATGCTACTACATAAATTTTATATTATTAGATTTTACCCTATGGGTTTTTTTTTTTTTTTTTTTTTTTTTTTTTTGCCTCACCAGTTTTGAACCCATTACAAAGGAAAAGGCAGGGAGGTAAGGAATAGGGATGTATACTGCGATGGCCTTTTGAATGAAAAATCGCAGCATTCGCCTGGAGTGATTTCTGGAAATCATTGAAAACCGAATTGTGGATGGCTGGAGGAGATTCGAACCCACGTCTTGCTGAATGCCAGGCCGAACATTAACACTTGGCTCAGTGATGTGCACTGTAGTCTGCGGGACAATGTTTTTTTTTAGTACTTGTACCCAATCCCCACCATGTGATCAATATTGATATAATATGCATCTATCAAAACGTTTCATAAACAAGCAATTAATATAAAAAACTCCAACCAGTCTCCATCTTCCCTTTGTAATGGTGCCCCATCCAGCTTATGTATCGTATAGCTCATAAATTTTAAATCTAGCAGCCAACCTAATTAAATGTTTGGTACTCATGGTATAAGTCCCATCTAACAGCACAATACTCTAACAATAGTCTTGTGAAGCCTTTCTACACCAGCTCTCCCCTTCTACTGTTACATGTCACCCCAGTACCCAATCCAGCAGATTTGGGACTTTTAAATCTATGTGGACAATGTGCTCAGCTGAATTTATAATCAAATCATATTTATGCCAGAATTTCTACACTTAATGCATTAATTATGGAAATCTTCTCCCAGTTAGTATACATGAAAACCTATACTGTATTTGTACACATAATATCTCTCATGAATTAAATGCAAATGTGATTACCTCATGTGCAGACTCCCTTGCGCAGTTTCTTGGAAGCTCCTTGGGGAGTGCGTGTTTGTGAGGAACCTCTCTTACGACTTTGCTTGCAGAACTTGAAGATACTCCACTTACAAAGAAACTTCAATAGATCTGCATGCAAAGACTCAGAATGTTCCTTACAACCAATACCACTCAAGGAAATCTTCCCCGAACATGCTTCATCAAGCGTTTCAGAAGAAAGTTCTGGTAAGAGCAGTGTCTCAGCACTTTCTCCAACTGCTGCAGCACTCCTTCTACCACATCTGTTGCAGCAATTGTTGGGTAGGTAAGACACTTCTTATCAGGACAGCATTCTTTCTGAACTATAAAGGAATGTTCGGGGAGAACAGTGTCGGCAAAGATGGTGGCTTTGCATGAAGGACATGATACTTTGGAAAGCACAATATAGACAACATACCCGCTGATATAAGCAATGCATTTACGCATCAGGCGTGAATGTACAGCCCAGTGGGACGGTTGTGGCAGAGATGCAGCAGCCACATCAGAGATCAAATCATTTGAAGGTAATGAAACTTCATCCTCTTCCAATGATTCACGCTCTGCTAACACATCAGTTGTTTGAGCCTTTGCTGTAGGCTGCATGAAACTGGTGAGGTTCGATATAAGCATCGAATCATCAGCCTCACAATTGCCCATTTCCCTAATGCTCCTGTTGACAAGGTTATTGACTACACTGGTTTTGAGGGATGATACAAATTGATAACAAGTGGGATTTGTGTTATGATAACCATGCTGACGGATGACGCAGAAGAGATTTTCAATGGGGTCTTGATTGAGATTGCGTAACCACAGGCTCTTAATACCCATACTAGATAATTTCTTCCACAGCATCCGCATAGCCCGAATATTGTCCACCCAGCCGCGCTGAAAGCTATTTTGCACCACTTGGCCATTATCCATGACGAAATTCCCACTTGGCTATCTTTCCTATCATGTCCTCCCAGAACTGCCAATGGGCACTCTTGGCACTCAAAGCACGTAGTAGAGGCTTCATACTTGAAGCACCAAAACTGCCATTGAAGCTGTCAAATAATCCTGTCACAGGCAAAAACAAAATATGCAGTCTCTCTTGCCTCAAAAGGAAGATACATACGACGCCCCCGACCATCCAGAAGCCTGTCATATCCATCTCTCTCTTGAACAGCATAGGCAAGAAGAGAAAGCCCAACTGTACGGCTCAACACTTGAGCTGCAAGACATACCTTCATACTGAAGAACCCCTCCGGATAGATATGTTTCTCAGTGACTTTAGGAGCAAACCGTTCGCTTTTCTCACTATCTATTACAAACAGATCTTCGATATGAGACCAGTCTGCCACCCTGCCATCAAAGTGAACCTTATATCTCCGGAAGTTGTTCCTGAGACATTTTAGGAGATGGGGTGGGTCACAGATATTAACAATCTGTTCCCCACCCACCTCGAAAAATGCCCCGCGCCGCTCACTCCGTGTCTCGTCAATCAAGTCATTTACAGCTCTTACATTAGTTGCAGACATATCGTGCACAACTGCCACAACCTTCAACCCAATGGACTGTAATTTCACAATTACAGTCTTTATTAAAACCTTAACTTTACATGCTGGGGTTCTGGCATTACAAAAGTAGTAGGCAACTGGTTGCATTCCATTTTTTTATAATGCCACGGACAATGAACACCAAGGCACGGTTAGCAGGCTGTCTAGTCCGCCCCAGGTGGCCCAAGTCGACAAACCCCACAATTTTATCCGCCGATACATCGTACTGAAATCCCTCACACAGAGAGATTTCATCGAAAATCAACGAACAAATTTTTTCGTGTAAACTCATGGTTTGAACATTTTCTGCCAGATGCGCAAATATCCCTTCACTTATACCAGTGTTGAAAGGAATAGCCTGTAAGGAACGGGAAATGGTAACACGAGAAGGGAGAGCCAAAAACTGACTCAGGAGGCGGTAACATGACTGGGCTACGCTTGTAGATAGCCATTGCCAGTGCCTTATCTTCAACTGTCCACCTGCGGCACTTTGGAGGAAGTGATGCATTGGCAATTTGTGATCTAAACAGAACTGACGCTAAGGTGAAAGACAATTATCCACCTTCGAAACCAAAGACAACACAGAGTCTTTACATCTCTGGCTGAGTTTGGCACGAAAATGTGATACCTTCTGCTTCAGCTTCAGAACCAGCTTGTTCTGACGGCAAATTGTCCTATACAAGGTCTTCTTCGTGTGACAACTCTGCAACATTGTGGGCGTGAATTAAGCCTAAGACTCTACCCCGCCCCCTATATTGCAGAGATGATTTCCGGCTGTATGTAGGCGTTGAAGGGTAAGGCAATGGAAATGGCTGAAGTTCTCCACATGTGGCTTTTACTTCCTCCCCCCTAACTGACCTACCCCCCCCTGACCTCCAGCTCCCAACTGCCTGACCTCCCACCCCCACTACTCGACCTCCTCCTCGCCATACCACCTCGGTCGACTCCAGCAGCTGACTCCCCTCTGCAGCTTCCATCCTCGCGTCATGAACTTCCGGAGAACCTACAGGAAAAAATAAAAAAAAAATCCTCATTGCATCAGAACTGTAACTGAAATGAATCACTTGTCAGATGTGTTAAATAATTAATAAATAATAAGAGAAAGTTATAAAATGTACAGTTAACAGATAAACCAAAGGGGTAATGGTTATACACCACTACACATAACAAATATTAAATTTTTATAGAGGATACTCTGGCACAGTTGTATCACATGAAGTAAAAGTAGAGAATAATGAGACACGTGCATCAGTTAAAAAGGATGTGATACAAGGTTGTAGTCTATCCCCATTACTATTCAACTTATATGTGGAGGAAGCAATAAAGGTAAGTAAGAGAAAAGTTTTTATGTGGTGTAAGTGTTCAAGGAGAAAAAATTAGTATGCTACGATTTGTTGATGACATTGTTTTTGCTAGCAGAGCAGGCTGAATGATACTGAGAAGTTACTGAATGGCATGAACAAAATACTGAAGGAAGATTTTGAACTGTAAATCAAAGTAAGACAAAAGCGATGAGGTGTAGCGGAAATGACACCAATCACAGAAGATCAGAGTCTGAAGACAGCAAAAAAAAAAAAATAAAAAAAAAACTACTTCTGCAATAATAACAATGAAACTTCTGTTCATACAATGAAAATGAGGAAGACCTAGAGAAAATAAGTCATTTACCACAGATGAAGGCAGGAGGTCCAGGACTAACACACGAAAACTCTATAATATATTCTGATAAAAAAACCTTTGGTTATGCTAAAGGTTGATCCATGGGGCAAGGTGAACACGACCACCATGTGAACCATTCATAACCAAAAACATGATTTACTGCAAATTTGTAAAAACGAGTTCATGTTCGACGACATCCTGCTATTCATCTGTGGTGGTGAGGTAACCACATCTGGAAGACAACCTTCAATATGTGCAGTCACACTCATACCAGAAACTGCATATCTATCTAATAAATTATTTTAGAACTATAATTCTTTCTAGATAAATCATACAAAAAATAACTGGCCATCCATTGGTGATTGGGTTTGGATTGTTATTTGTGGAACAATTTATTAGTAAGTGGAAAGGAAGAAGTGACCATAACAAGTTGGCACTTAATTTTTCATAGAATATAGTGTAAGAATCATTTCTTGCAGATAATTAAAATTATTTATGACTGGGACCAACAGTTTCTCAGAAATACAAAAGGGCTTGAGCTTAACTTGATAATGAGCAAAATTAAGTAGTTCTTGAAAATTCACACATATAAGATACACATGCAAAAGTAATTTCGTAGGAAAAATGTCACTAGACCATATTCATTTCACAAATAATTGGTATATATACATCACAAGTCCAAAATACCCATAGCATAAACTGACACCGAAGTCAAAAGAAATTGCTCTATGCAGTTTTGTAAAGCATGAGCACTACACTGTCAAAGCAGCATTCAAGTAGTTGAAAAAGTAATTTACTTTCAAGTATGACAACAAAGTAAGTTTTGAAATAAAACTGACAGATGAAGTTTGGTGGGTTAGTGGTTTTTTTACCAGCTACATACCTGATCTAACTTCTTCCAGAATATGTGGTTCATCTCGGGATTCTTCCACAGCCTCCTCAGGAGCAACATCATCATCAGGATCACCTAAGAACAAATTGTATTACCTACATTAAAAACAATTGATCAGATAATCCTCCACTATTACAACAATTAGAAGTAGGCTCCCTACACATTTTCTAAAACTGAAATTACTAGTGGGCATAAAAAGTTGGCAAATAAAAAATTAAGATTCATAGAACAGTAAACAAAAACAGATTATCATTATCATAACTATAGTCTCTCTATTTAACTAAAGAATGTTTTCAACGGTTGAAATGAGGGATTTACCTGTAACTGCGAATTCATCTACCGATGGAGGCTGTTGTTCCACTTCCAATAGCAACCCCGCAAATGGAGCTCCTGAAAAATAGTTGCTTGGTTACTAATTATTCTTTTGGCTTTGAAAACACAATATCTATGCTTCAAAGGCAAAAAAATAAATATTTGAAAAATGAATACATTTACATTTTTACTCTTCGATGTTACAACCGAGATGTACCAACAGTACCAACTTAATTCAAACAGCAACGTGCGAGCTTATAAGTTAATGAATTTCAGTCAACAAAGGCATTAAATACATGTGCTCTTCTATTACCTTTAGTAGGGAGAGCATAGGGCATCAAATATTTGCTTCTAGGACCCAACCTACAGTTATCCTCAAAATGTAGAAAACACAGGTGTTTTTTGCTCACATCCTGAGTCAAGCCCCATAATTTTTTCCACATCTCACAAACTTCAGGCCTTTTAACTGGAAACTTGTGAAGCGTTATTCCCTCCTCTTTGCAACGTCTACTCCGAGAATCCAAACCGCACACCACACAGCAAGGCATTCTAAAAACGAATATAAATGAAGAATTACTTACACACACCGATAAAATACAATATACACGATATAATAATGAGACATATTACACTTACTTGCAGATTATTCATGTAGAAAGAAACAGAAGAGCAGATAATGCAGCAGAAACAATCACACCTTTCTCTGAAAACAAAGCATGCAACAGAGACAATAGAATTTTTCCGCCAGTAACGGACCTAGCGATACCTAGCGGCTAAAATGTTAACTGTGTGAAGGCCGATTACTGATGTCAGCGCCCCTAACAACGGCGCACATGAACTACTACCACATGCTTACTGTCCCCACTTCCTCCGTAGACGTGAACACCCGGTGGGTCTGATTCTCCCACAAACAAAAGTTGTTTCAGTTTTTTAATAATGAAACTGATGAAAAATAATGATAATACTAGATAACATCGGCATTGCTCCATTTTTTTCAGTCAAGACCACTCTTGGACCTAATGAGTAATCTGAGAACATTTCTTCATTTTTGCCTTGATAAATTATAAACTTCTAAGAGAAGAGCTTCAATCGGAGCGTATTTCATAAAAATATCCATTTGAAAATATCAAAAACAATGATAAAACCAATTGTATACTTGCTAAATTTATTGACCAATAATCTGTATAAAACTACCCAGAACTCCCTGACGGTACTTATAAGTCCACGTTGGTTTTTCTAGATTATTTAGTAAAGAAACTAGAAAAACATATTTTATAGGTAAAAAATATATGGTTAAATGTTCAAACTAAAAAAGTAATAACAGAAATTGACACTTACCAAGTAAATTATCATCTAAAAGTTCATTGTAATGTACCACTTGTTACTTTGGTCAGTATGCTGTCAAGCCCCAACTTAAAAAAATAATTTCTCGGCAATATCACCCAGAAATTTAAAAATAAATGTTGTCATTGTCTGACTTAATCATACAACAATACATAAACAGGCTTAATAATGAAGTGGACACTAGTATTGTTGAATTATATGGTGGTAAATACAGTGGTACTTATAAGTACCGTCAGGGAGGAAAGGGTTAATATTAATTTAAATAACATGACACAAGGAACGTGTGTACAATTTTTGGTTACTGGTATTTACATGTTGAAGGATTTAACCAACATTTCAAAAGATTGCCATTGCATTTGGAGTGCCGGCGGCATCTAATAGCTGCACGTCACTCTCATATTTCGGCATTTTTAATTTAATTCATGGGAACCTTTCCAGAAAAGGGAAGAGCAAAACGTGAAGATGACATTATAACAAAACAGTTAAACAAATTTCAACAAGTTAATACCAGTTTCTGGCAAGTGGAGAATGTCCCCTTCTGCCCATTATTTCGAGCTGAAAATATAGCTAACTCTTTCCTTTGACTTTACTCTTCAAAGAAAAGTGGACCCAAAAGCCGAGAATCAGTTTGCATATGTAATTTGTCTATGTATCATATCAACATACTTAAGAAAGCCTACATTCATGTGGATGCCAGACTAAATAACATTTTCAAGGTTCTACGGTCATCTTATGAATACATCAATATGGGATGATGGGGGCTATTCTAAATAAATAAATACTGTACTCTTTCCTGTCAAGGTTTTGAATGTATTACGAGAAAAAACATAGCTTTACCAAAAAAAATTCCTCCAAAAGTAATTTCATAGTAGGGCTACTGCCAAAGTAGTAAATTGTTCT
>JARYHS010010716.1:0-19943 GCA_031002005.1 Vandiemenella viatica | reverse complement strand
CCCGCACCCAGATCCGGCACTGGTTTTTATTAAACGTTTAATCTGGGGGTCACTAAGAAGACAAATGTTCTATGAGGGGGTCGACGTGATAAAAAGTTTTGGGACCCCTGCTCTAAACTGTCTCATACACGTGACTTCTAACTGTGTTGCCAGGTCCAGATCGTTAAAAATCGGGACAGAGGATCAAAAAAATCGGGATTCGCGACTACAAATCGGGACAATCCTAAAAAAAAATACGTTTTCATATAATTAAAGTTATTTTTATAATTTATGGAGCACGAGGGTAATTTCTATAGCTATCTGCCTATCATATTATATTAACTTATGAACCTTATTACTATGTACTATAACAATAGTAAGACTCGTTGATTACGACTAGTAACAAAATGTTATGGAAATAATGTATTTTCAAGTTGAATTTTAAGTATTTATTTTTTCTCTAAATAAGTATAAAGTATTTATATTTTAATTAAAATTGACTTCAGTGTGTTAATTCATTGCCTTTATTATAGCTTTCATTTTTATAATATAACTAGCTGACCCGGCAATGCTTCGCTTTTGCTAGACTCGAGGTAGACTAAATGAATACATTTGATCGTTTGTATTCAGTAAAGATTAGATATTTGTGTATAAATTGTAATTACTGTTTCATTCAATTTCTAGTTTATTGCAATGGTCTTGGATATGCAATGTTTTTGGTGATTCCAGTTACACCGGCAAAATTTAAGGGGATGTAAAGGGAAAGAGGGGTTGTATTTTTGGAAACCATATTTAGGCAGTATGTTTCTGTATATTTTATAGTATACCTATGCAAATTCCATCAAAATCGGATAAAAGATATAGATTTGTCTAAATTAGGGAGACGCGAAGGGGATGAGGGGGTGAAAGTATATGTAGGTAGTACTTTTCAATTCGTTTTAAAGTATATGTGTGCAAATTTTGGTCTAAATATGATTAAATATGGGTATGTTTAAATTAAGGGTTGTAAAGTGACAGAAGGGGTGGTTTTTCTGAATTTTTATTTCTTAGGAACCTTCTCCGATGCGCACTCGACTACTCGCAAAGGTTTCACAGTAATCGTATAAAACTTGAGGGTTTCAATAAAAATCATTGGAAATTCAGAGGGGAGGGGGAAAAGGGGAGAGGGATTGACTTTGACAAAGATATTTTTTTCTGTTTGTTTTAAAGTACACGTAAGCAAAGTTCCTTCAAAATCGGGTTACAATTTTAGCTTTATATAAGAGACATTCGCAAAAATTTATGGGATGTAAAAGGGAAGAGGGGTTGGATTTTTGAAACCATATGTATAGAGTATTTTTTCTGTTTGTTTTAAAATATATCTGTGCCAAATTCCATCAAAATCGTATAAAATCCACGTATTTTTAAAATTATGGGATGCAAGGGGGAAGAGGGGGTGGTTTTGAGGTAGAAAGGGTGAGAGGGATTGGGTTTTTTAAAATTAATCTCTATGGTATTTTTCTATTTTATTAATAGTATAAGCGTGCAAAGTTCCATCGAAATCTGATAAAAAGTTGGGGTTTGTGTAAAAATTAAGGAGTGGGAATGGGTAAAGGGGGTGTGGTTTTGGAATCCAAATGTAGAGAGTGTTTTTCTGTTTTTATTTTTTTATTTTTTTTATTTCGGTATATGTGTGAAAATTTCCATACAAATCGGATAAAATCTGTGTATTTTTTAAATTATGGGGTGCTAGGGGCAAGAGGGGGTGGTTTTGGGGTAGAACGGGTGAGACGGGTTGGGTTTTTGTAAAACTAATGTCTACAATATTTTTCTATTTTTTTAATGGTATAGGCGTGCAAAGTTCCTTCGAAATCTCATAAAAAGTGTGGGTTTGTGTAAAAGTTAATGGGTGGGAAGGTGGAAGGGGATGCGTTTTTGGGAACCAAATGTATGCAGTATTTTTCTCTTTGCTTTAAAGTATATGTGTTCAAATTTTCATCAATATCGGATAAAATCTGTAGGTTTATAAATTATGGGGAAGAGGGGTGGTTTTATGGAAAATTTGTTTCTTAGGAACCATCCCGGTCGCACACTTGACAAATCACAAAAGTTTTACCGTAATCAGATGAACGCTTTAGTAGCGCATAGAAAAGATACAATGAAAAGTACATTCATTAAGGGGGTGGGAAGGGGGAGAGGGGTTGTGATTTTTAAACCATATGTATACAGTATTTTTCTGTTTGTTTTAAAGTATATCTGTGCCAATTTCCATCAAAATCGGATAAAATCTGTGGGTTTTTTAAATTATGGGGTGGAAGGGGGAAGAGGGGGTGGTTTTGAGGTAGAAAGGGTGAGAGGGATTGGTTTTTTTTTAAAATTAATCTCTACGGTATTTTTCTATGTTATTAATAGTATAAGCGTGCAAAGTTCCATCGAAATCTGATAAAAAGTTGGGGTTTATGTAAAAGTTAAGGGGTGGGAAGGGGGAAAGGGGATGCGTTTTTTGAAACCAAATGTAGGCAGTAGTTTTCTGTTTGTTTTAAAGTATATGTGTTTAAATTTCCATCAAAATCGGATAAAATCTGAAGGTTTTTTAAATTATGGGGTGTTATGGGAAGAGGGGGTAGTTTTTTGGAAATTTTATTTCTTAGGAACCACCCCAGACACGCACTCTACAACTCACCAAAGTTTTACCACAATCGGATGAACGGTTTAGGAGCGCATAGAGGACAAACAGACAGACAGACATTGATTTTTATATAATAGACTAGCTGACCCGGCAATGCTTCGCTATTGCTAGACTTGAAGTAGATTAAATGAATACATTTGAACGTTGGTATTTAGTATAGATTAAATATTTACATACAGTGCCTTGAAAAGGAATCAATTGTTTGGTTTCATAACATGTTTACCCAAGTGCTTTAGGATTTTTTGTTTTTCCGTCAGGTGTGTACACGAATAATTCAGATGGTATCACAACGCATGAGCAAGTCACATACAGTTGTCCATGAGAGAAGCATGGATTTTATAAATTTAGACCACACACTTGTAATAATTGTCCCTGTGCCTTGTTTATGTTCATTGCAAATGCGAGTCACACTGGATATACCAAAAGTTTTTAACTCGAACGGCATTTCTGTTGTAATCATTGGGATGCGTGGCAACAGTACATCTTCTCCTTCAAAATCGGATAAAATTTGTGTGTTTTTTAAATTATGGGGTAAAAGGGTATGGTTTTGGGTAGAACGGATTGGGTTTTTGTAAAACTAATGTCAACAGTATTTTTCTATATTTTTAATACTTTGTGTGTGCAAAATTTCTTCGAAATCTGATAAAAGTTTGGGTTTGTGTAAAAATTAAGGGGTGGGAAGGGGGAAAGGAGATGCGTTTTTGGAAACCAAATGTAGGCTGTATTTTTCTGTTTGTGTTACAGTAACATGTGCAAATTTCCGCAGAAATCGGATAAAATCTGTAGGTTTTTTAAAATTATGGAGTGTTATTGGGAGGAGAGGGTGGTGTTTTGGAAATTTTATTTCTTAGGAACCATCCCGGATAACTCGCTAAAGTTTCTCCATAATCGGTCCCCGGAAATGCTTTGCTATTTCTAGACTTGAGGTCACATATAGATTAAATGAGTACATTTGAAAGTTTGTATCTAGTAAAAATTAGATATTTATGTATAAATTATAATTACTGTTTCATTCAATTTCTAGTTTATTCCAATGGTCTTGGATATGTAAAGTTTTTGGTGATTCCAGTTACACAGGCAAAGATTAAGGGAATGTAAAGGAAAGGATGGGTTGTATTTTTGGAAACCATATTTAGGCATTATTTTTCTGTATATTTTATAGTATACATGTGCAAATTTCCATCAAAATCGGACAAAAGATGTGTGTTTGTCTAAATTAGGGAGACATGAAGGGGACGAGGGGGTAAAACTATATGTAGGTAGTACTTTTCAATTCGTTTTATAGTACAGTAGGACTCCAATTATCCGAACTCCGATTATCAAAATAGCTGATTATCTGAATCGGTTTTTTAATTAAAAAGGAAACGTACTGTGATTCAAAAAAATAATGATTCTTCCTACATTCCTCATGAAACTACTCACTGTCAAGCGGATGAGCGACTTTGCTGCTATAAATCAGATGACTACAGTCAAACAGCTTACTTTGACAGAGATGTTCAGCAAGCAATTACTTTTATTTACAGTATGGTATTTACTGTACTAACATACAACACTTGTAACTACGCTTAACATATAAAAGTGTTGCCGTTCAATAAATTAAAAGCTCTTTTCCTTTAAATATAGTTTTTTTCTCCCTTTTTCAACATACATACAGTAATTAATTAAAATCGACTCTTTTTCGGAAAAAATATAATTATCCAAATTTTCGATTATCCGAATGGGGTTCGGTCCCAATTGATTCGGATAATTGGGGTTCTACTGTACACATGTGAAAATTTTGGTCTAAATATGATTAAATCTGGGTATGTTTAAATTAAGGGTTGTAAAGTGATGGAGGGGGTGGTTATTCGGAATTTTTGATTGTTAGGAACCTTCTCCGAGGCGCACTCGACAACTCGCAAAGGTTTCACAGTAATCGGATAAAAATTGCGAGTTTCAATAAAAATCATTGGAAATTCAGAGGGGAGGTAGTAAAAGGGGAGAGGGATGGACTTTGGCAAAGTCATTATTTTCTGTTTGTCTTATAGTATACGTAAGCAAAGTTCATTCAAAATCGGGTTACATTTCTAGCTTTATATAAGAGACATTCGCAAAAATTTAAGGGATGTAAAAGAGAAGAGGGGTTGGATTCTTGAAACCATATGTAGACAGTATTTTTCTGTTTGTATTAAAATATATTTGTGCATATTTCCATCAAAATTGGATAAAATCTGTGTGTTTTTTAAATTTTGGGGTGCTAGGGGGTAGAACGGGTGAGAGGGGTTGGGTTTTTGTAAAACTAATATCTACTAATTTTTTTTTATAGTATATGCGTGCAAAGTTTCTTCCAAATCTGATAAAAAGTGTGGGTTTGTGTAAAATTTAAGGGGTGGGAACGGGGAAAGGGGAAGCGTTTTTGGAAGCCAAATGTAGGCAGTATTTTTCTGTTTGTTTTAAAATACATCTGTTAAAATTTCCATCAAAATCGGATAAAATATGTAGGTTTTTAAATTATGGAGTGTTATGGGGAAGAGGAGGTGGTTTTTTGGAAATTTTATTTCTTAGGAACCATCCCGGGCGCCCACTTTACAACTCACCAAAGTTTTACAGTAATGGGATGAACGGTTTATTGGCGCATAGAGGAGATACAAAGAAAAGTACATTCATTAAGGGGGTGGGAAGGGGGAGAGGGGTTGTATTTTGGGAAACCATGGGTATGCAATATTTTTCTGTTTGTTTTAAAGTAAATGTGTGCCAATTTCCATCAAAATCGGATAAAATCTGTTGGTTTTTATAAATTATGGGGTGCAAGGGGGAAGAGGGGATGGTTTTGGGGTAGAAATGGTGAAAGGTAAAACTAATGTTTACAGTATTTTTCTATTTTTTTTAATAGTATATGCATGCAAACCTCCTTCCAAATCTGATAAAAAGTGTGAGTTTGTGTAAAAATTAAGGGGTGAGAAGGGGGAAAAGGGATGAGTTTTGGAAACCAAACATAGGCAGAATTTTTCTGTTTGTTTTGATGTATATGTGTTCAAATTACGATCAAAATCGGATAAAATCTGTAGGTTTTTTCAATTATGGGGTGTTATGGGGAAGAGGGGGTGGTTTTTTGGAAATTTTATTTCTTAGGAACCATCCCAGCGGCACACTTGAAAAATCACCAAAATTTTACCATAATCTGATGAACGGTTTAGTAGCGCATAGAGAAGATACAAAGAAAAGTACATTCATCTAGGGGGGTGGGAAGCGGGAGAGGGGGTTGTATTTTTTGAAACCATATGTAAAAATTTATTTCTTTTTGTTTTAAAGTATATCTGTGCCAATTTCCATCAAAATCGGATAAAATCTGTGTATTTTTTTAAATTATGGCGTGCAAGGGGGAAGAGGGGGCGGTTCTGGGGTAGAACGGGTGAGAGGGGTTTGGTTTATGTAAAACTAATGTCTGCAGTATTTTTCTATTTTTTTAAATGGTATATGCGTGCAAAGTTCCTTCGAAATATGATAAAAAGTGTAGATTTGTGTAAAAATTAAGGGTTGGGAAGGGGGAAAGGGGGTGCGGTTTTGGAAACCAAATGTAGGCAGTGTTTTTCTGTTTATTTTAAAGTATATGTGTGCAAATTTCCGTACAAATCGGATAAAATCTGTAGGTTTTTAGATTATGGGGTGCTATGGGGAAGAGGGGGTGGTTTCTTGGAAATTTTATTTCTTAGGAACCATCCCGGACGCGCACTCGACAAATCACCAAAGTTTCACCGTAATCGGATGAACGGTTTAGGAGCGCATAGAGGACAAACAGACAGACAGACAGACAGACAGACAGATATTGATTTTTATATAATAGACTAGCTGACCCGGCAATGCTTCGCTATTGCTAGACTTGAGGTAGATTAAATGAATACATTTGTATACGTTTGTATTTAGTAAAGATTAGATATTTATGTATAAATTGTAATTATTGCTTCATTCAATTTCCAGTTTATTGCAATCGTCTTCGATATGCAATGTTTTTGGTAATTCCAGTTACACTGGCAAAAATTAAGGGGATTTGTATTGTTTGAAACCATATTTAGGCAGTATATTTCTGTATATTTTATAGTATACCTATGCAAATTCCATCAAATTCGGATAAAAGATGTGGGTTTGTTTAAATTAGGGAGACGCGAAGGGGATGAGGGGGTGAAACTATATGTAGGCAGTACTTTTCAATTCGTTTTAAAGTATACGTGTGCAAATTTTGGTCTAAATATGATTAAATCTGGGTATGTTTAAATTAAGTGTTATAAAGTGCTGGAGGGGGTGGTTTTTCTGAATTTTTATTTCTTAGGAACTTTCTCCGACGCGCACTCAGCAACTCACTGAGGTTTCACCGTAATTGGATAAAATTGTGGGTTTCAATAAATATCATTTGAAATTCAGACGGGAGGTGGTAAAAGGGTAGAGGGGTGGATTTTGGCAAAAAAAATTATTATTCTGTTTGTTTTAAAGTATACTTATGCAAAGTTCCTTCAAAATCGGGTTATGATTGTAACTTTATGTAAGGTACGTTCACAAAAATTAAATGGATGTAAAAGGGAAGAGGGGTTGCATTTTTGGAAACCATATGTAGACAGTATTTTCCTGTTTGTTTTAAAGTATATCTGTGCCAATTTCGATCATAATCGAATAAAATCTCTGTGTTATTTTTTTTTAATTATGTGGTGTTAGGGGGAAGAAGGGGTGGTTTTGGGGTAGAACAGGTGAGAGGAATTGGGTTTTTGTAAAACTAATGTCTACAGTATTTTTCAATTTTTTTAAATGGTATATGCGTGCAATGTTCCTTCGAAATCTGTTAAAAAGTGTGGGTTTGTATAAAAATTAAGGGGTAGGAAGGGGAAAAGAGAATGCGTTTAAAGTATGTGTGTTCATATTTCCATCAAAATCGAATTAAATCTGTAGGTTTTTATAAATTATGGGGTGTTATGAGGAAGAGGGTGTGGTTTTTTGAAATTATATTTCTTAGGAACCATCTCGGACGTACACTCGACAACTCACCAAAGTTTCACCGTAATTGGATGAACGGTAGCGCATAGAGGACATACAAAGAAAGCTACATTGATTATGCGGGTAAGAAGGGGGAGAGGGGTTGTGTTTTCGGAAACCATATGTAGGCAGTATTTTTCTGTTTGTTTTGAAGTAAATGTGTGCCAATTTTCATCAAAATTGGATAAAATCCGTTGGTTATTTAAATTGTGATGTGCTAGGGGGAAGAATGGGTTGTTTTGGAGTAGAAATGTTAAGAGGGATTGGGTTTTTGTAAAACTAATGTCTACAGTGTTTTTCTATTTATTTTAATAGTATATGCATGTAATCTGATCAAAAGTGTGGGTTTGTGTAAAAATTAAGGGGTGGAAACAGGGAAAGGGATGAGTTTTTTGGAAACCAAATGTAGGCTGTATTTTTCTGTGTGTGTTTTTTTTTAAGTATGTGTGTGCAAATTTCCGTACAAACTGGATAAAATTTGTAGGTTTTTTAAATTATGGGGTGTTATGGGAAGGAGGGTGTGGTTTTTCGGAAATTTTATTTCTCAGGAACCATCTTGGACACTCAGTCGACAACTCACCAAAGTTTTACCATAATCAGATGAATGGTTTAGTAACAAATATAGGACATACAAAGAAAGGTACATTCATTATGGGGGTGGTAATGGGGAGGTGGGTTGTGTTTTTGGAAACCATACGTAGACAGCATTTTTCTGTTTGTTTTAAAGTAAATGTCTGCAAATTATCATCAAAATCGGATAAAATCTGTGGATTTTTTAAATTATGGGTTGAAAGGAGGAAGGTGGGGGTAGTTTTGGGGTAGAAAGGGCGAGAAGGATTGGGTTTTTGTAAAACTAATGTCCACAGTATTTTTCTATTTTTTTAATATTATGTGTGGGCAAAATTCCTTCGAAATCTCATAAAAAGTGTGGGTTTGTGTAAAAATTAAGGGGTGGGAAGAGGGAAAGGGGATGCGTTTTTGAAATCCAAATGTAGGCAGTATTTTTCTGTTTGTTTTAAAGTATATGTGCTCAAATTTCCATAAAAATCGGATAAAATCAGTAGGTTTTTAAATTATGGGGTGTTATGGGGAAGAGGGGGTGGTTTTTTGGAAATATTATTTCTTAGGAACCATCCCAGCGGCACATTCGAAAAATCACCAAAGTGTTACCGTAATCGGATGAACGGTTTAGTACCGCATAGAGAAGATACAAAGAAAAGTACATTCATTTAGGGGGGTGGGAAGGGGGAGAGGGGTTGTATTTTTTGAAACCATATGTAAACTTTTTTTCTGTTTGTTTTAAAGTATATCTGTGCCAATTTCCGTCAAAATCGGATAAAATCTGTGTGTTTTTTAAATTATGGGGTGCTAGGGGGAAGAGGGGGTGGTTTTGGGGTAGAACGGGTGAGAGGGGTTAGGTTTATGTAAAACTAATGTCTGCAGTATTTTTCTATTTTTTTAAATGGTATGTGCGAGCAAAGTTCCTGCGAAATATGATAAAAAGTGTAGGTTTGTGTAAAAATTAAGGGGTGGGAAGGGGGAAACGGGGTGCGTCTTTGAAACCAAATGTAGGCAGTGTTTTTCTGTTTATTTTAAAGTATATGTGTGCAAATTTCCGTAGAAATCGGATAAAATCTGTAGGTGGTTTTTAATTATGGGGTGTTATGGGGAAGAGGGGGTAGTTTTTGGAAATTTTATTTTTTAGGAACCAACCCGGACGCTCACTCGACAAGTCACCAAAGTTTCACCGTAATCGGATGAATAGTTTATGAGCGCATAGAGGACAAACAGACAGACAGACATTGATTTTTATATAATAGACTAGCTGACCCGGCAATGCTTCGCTATTGCTAGACTTGAGGTAGATTAAATGAATACATTTGAACGTTGGTATTTAGTATAGATTAGATATTTATATACAGTGCGTTTAAAAGGAATCAATTGTTTGGATTCATAACATGTTTACCCAAGTGCTTTAGGATTTATTGTATTTCCGTCAGGAGTGTACACGAATAATTCAGATGGTATCCCAATGCGTGAGCAAGCCACATACAGTTGTCCATGAGAGAAGCATGGATTTTCCAATTTTAGTCCACACACTTGTAATAATTGTACCTGTGCCTTGTTTATGTTCATTGCAAATGCTAGTCACACTGGAAATACCAAACATTTTTTAACTCGAACGTCATTTCTGTTGTAACCTTTGGGATGCGTGGGAACAGTACATCTTCTCCTTCAAAATAGGATAAAATTTGTTTATTTTCTAACTTATGGGGTAAAAGGGGATGGTTTTGGGGTAGAACGGATTGGGTTTTTGTAAAACTAATGTCAACAGTATTTTTCTATATTTTTATTAGTTTGTGGTGTGCAAAATTTCTTCGAAATCTGATAAAAGTATAGGTTTGTGTAAAAATTAAGGGGTGGGAAGGGGGAAATGAGATGCGTTTTTGGAAACTAAATGTAGGCTGTATTTTTCTGTTTGTTTACAGTATACATGTGCAAATTTCCGTAGAAATTTGATAAAAGCTGTAGGTTTTTTAAAATTATGGGGTGTTTATTGGGAGGAGAGGGTGGTGTTTTGGAAATTTTATTTCTTAGGAACCATCCCGGACAACTCGCTAAAGTTTCACTATAATCGGTCCCCGGAAATGCTTTGCTATTTCTAGACTTGAGGTCACATATAGATTAAATGAAACATTTGAAAGTTTGTATGTAGTAAAAATGAGATATTTATGTATAAATTATAATTACTGTTTCATTCAATTTCTAGTTTATTGCAATGGTCTTGGATATGTAATATTTTTGGTGATTCCAGTTACACTGGCAAAGATTAAGGGGATGTAAAGAGAAGGATGGGTTGTATTTTTGGAAACCATATTTAGGCAGTATTTTTCTGTATATTTTATAGTATACATGTGCGAAATTTCCATCAAAATTGGATAAAAGATCTGGGTTTGTTTAAATTAGGGAGACGTGAAGGGGATGAGGGGGTGAAACTATATGTAGATAGTACTTTTCAATTCGTTTTAAAGTACAGTAGGACTCCAATTATCCGAACTGCGATTATCAAAATCGCTGAATCCCCGAAAGCTGTTTTAATTAAAACGGAAACGTACTGCGATTCAAAAAAATAATGATTCTTCCTACATACCACATGAAACTTCTCACTCTCAAGCGGATGTGCGACTTTGCTGCTATAAAACAGATGACTACAGTCAAACAGCTTACTTTGACAGAGATGATCAGCAATCAATGACTTTTATTTCCAGTATGGTATGTACTGTACTAACATACAACACTTGTAACTAAGCTTAACATGTAAAATTGTTGCCGTTCAATAAATTAAAAGATCTTTTCCTTTAAATATAGTTTTTTTTCTCTCATTTTCAACATACATACAGTAATTAATTAAAATTTACTCCTTTTCGGAAAAAATATAATTATCCAAGTTTTCGATTATCCGAATGGGGTCCGGTCCCAATTGATTCGGATAATTGGGGTTCTACTTTACACATGTGCAAATTTTGGTCTAAATATGATTAAATCTGTGTATGTTTAAATTAAGGGTTGTAAAGTGATGGACGGGGTGGTTATTCGGAATTTTTGTTTGTTAGGAACCTTCTCCGAGGCGCACTCGACAACTCACAAAGGTTTCACAGTAATCGGATAAAAATTGTGAGTTTCAATAAAATCATTGGAAATTCAGAGGGGAAGGTGGTAAAAGGGGAGAGGGATGGACTTTGGCAAAGTCATTATATTTTTCTGTTTGTCTTACAGTATACGTAAGCAAAGTTCCTTCAAAATCGGGTTACATTTCTAGCTTTATATAAGAGACATTCGCAAAAATTTAAGGGATGTAAAAGAGAAGAGGGGTTGGATTCTTGAAACCATATGTAGACAGTATTTTTCTGTTTGTATTAAAATATATCTGTGCATATTTCCATCAAAATTGGATAAAATCTGTGTGTTTTTAAATTATGGGGTGCTAGGGGTAGAACGGGTGAGAGGGGTTGGGTTTTTGTAAAACTAATGTCTACTAATTTTTTTTTTTATAGTATATGCGTGCAATGTTCCTTCCAAATCTGATAAAAAAGTGTGGGTTTGTGTAAAATTTAAGGGGTGGGAAGGGGAAAAGGGGGATGCGTTTTTGGAAACCAAATGTAGGCAGTATTTTTCTGTTTGTTTTAAAATACGTGTGTTCAAATTTCCATCAAAATCGGATAAAATATGTAGGTTTTTTCAATTATGGGGTGTTATGGGGAGGAGGGGGTGGTTTTTTGGAAATTTTATTTCTTAGGAACCATCCCAGCGGCACACTTGAAAAATCACCAAAGTTTTACCGTAATTCGGATGAACGGTTTAGTAGCGCATAGAGAAGATACAAAGAAAAGTACATTCATTTAGGGGGTGGGAAAGGGGAGAGGGGTTGTATTTTTTGAAACCATATGTAAAAAGTTTTTTTCTGTTTGTTTTAAAGTATATCTGTGCCAATTTCCATCAAAATCGGATAAAATCTGTGTGTTTTTTAAATTATGGGGTGTTAGGGGGTAGAGGGGGTGGTTTTGGGGTAGAACGGGTGAGAGGGGTTGGGTTTATGTAAAACTAATGTCTGCAGTATTTTTCTATTTTTTTAAATGGTATATGCGTGCAAAGTTCCTTCGAAATATGATAAAAAGTGTAGATTTATGTAAAAATTAAGGGGTGGGAAGGGGGAAAGGGGGTGCGTTTTGGAAACCAAATGTAGGCAGTATTTTTCTGTTTATTTTAAAGTATATGTGTGCAAATTTCCGTACAAATCTGATAAAATCTGTAGGTTTTTTATTATGGGGTGCTATGGGGAAGAGGGGGTGGTTTTTTGGAAATTTTATTTCTTAGGAACCATCCCGGACGCAGCACTCGACAACTCACCAAAGTTTCACCGTAATCGGACGAACGGTTTAGGAGCGCATAGAGGACAAACAGACAGACAGACAGACAGACAGACAGATATTGATTTTTATATAATAGACTAGCTGACCCGGCAATGCTTTGCTATTGCTAGATGTGAGGTAGGTTAAATGAATACATTTGATCGTTTGTATTTAGTAACGATTAGATATTTATGTATATATTGTAATCACTGTTTCATTCAATTTCTAATTCATTGCAATGGTCTTGGATATGCAATGTTTTTGGTGATTCCAGTTACACTGGCAAAAATTAAGGGGATGTAAAGGGAAAGAGGGGTTGTATTTTTGGAAACTATATTTAGACAGTATATTTTATAGTATACATGTGCAAATGTCCATCAAAATCGGATAAAATATGTGGGTTTGTCTAAATTAGGGAGACGTGAAGGGGATGAGGGGGTGAAACTATATGCAGGCAGTACTTTTCAATTCGTTTTAAAGTATACGTGTGCAAATCTTGGTATAAATATGATTAAATCTGGGTATGTTTAAGGGTTGTAAAGTGCTGGAGGGGGTGGTATTTCTGAATTTTTATTTCTTACGAACCTACTCCAACGCGCAAACGACAACTCACAAAGGTTTAACAGAAATCGGATAAAACTTGTGGGTTTCAATAAACATCATTGGAAATTCAGAGGGGAGATGGTAAAAGGGGAGAGGGATGGACTTTGGCAAAGACAGTATTTTTATGTTTGTTTTAAAGTATATCTGTGCCAATTTCCATCAAAATCTGATAAAATCCATGTATATTTTAAATTATGGGGTTCTAGGGGGGGGGGGTTTGGTGGTTTTGGGGTAGAACGGGTGAGAGGGGTTGAGATTTTGTAAAACTAATTTCTACAGAATTTTTCTATTTTTTTAATGGTATGTGCGTGTAAAATTCATTCGAAATCTGATAAAAAGTGTGGGTTTGTGTAAAAGTTAAGGGGTGGGAAAGGGGATGTGTTTTTGGAAACCAAATGTAGAAAGTATTTTTCTGTTTGTTTTAAAGTTTGTGTGTTCAAATTTACATCAAAATCGGATAAAATCTGTAGGTTTTTAAATTATGGGGTTTTATGGGGAAGAGGAGGTGGTTTTTAGGAAATTTTATTTGTTAGGAACCATCCCGGACGCACACTTGACAAATCACCAAAGTTTTACCGTAATTGGATGAAGGGTTTAGTATCTCATAGAGAAGATACAAAGGAAAGTACATTCATTAAGGGGATGGGAAAGGGGAGAGGGGATGTGTTTTTTGAAACCATATGCAGACAGTATTTTTCTGTTTGTTTTAAAGTATATCTGTGCCAATTTCCATCAAAATCTAATAAAATCTGTGTATTTTTTAAATTATGGGGTGCTAGGGGGAAGAGGGGGTGGTATTGGGGTAGAACGGGTAGGAGGTGTTGGGTTTTTGTAAAACTAATGTCTACAGTATTTTTCTATTTTTTAATGGTATATGCGTACAAAGTTCCTTCGAAATCTGATAAAAAGTGTGGGTTTGTGTAAAAGTTAGGGGTGGGAAGGGGAAAGGGGATGCGTTTTTGGAAACCAAATGAAGGCAGTATTTTTTCTGTTTGTTTTAAGGTATATGTGTTCAAATTTCCATCAAAATCGGATAAAATCTGTAGGTTTTTAAATTATGGGGTGTTATGGGTAATAGGGGGTGGTTTTTTGGTTATTTTTTTCGTAGGAACCATCACGGACGCACACTTGACAAATCACCAAAGTTTTACCGTAATCGGATGAACGGTTTAGTAGCGCATAGAGTAGATACAAAGAAAAGTACATTCATTAAGGGGGTGGCAAGGGGGAGAGGTTTTTTTTTAAAATAAAACCATTTGTAGACAGTATTTTTCTGTTTGTTTTAAAGTATATCTTTGCCAATTTCCATCAAAATCGGATAAAATCTGTGTGTTTTTAAATTAAGGGGTGCTAAGGGGAAGAGGGGGTGGTTTTGGGATAGAACGGGTGAGAGGGGTTGGGTTATGTAAAACTAATATCTACAGTATTTTACTTTTTTTTTTTTTATTGGTATATGCATACAAAGTTCCTTCGAAATCTGATAAAAAGTGTGGATTTGTGTAAAAGTTAAGGGGTGGGAAGGGGGAAAGGGGATGCGTTTTTGGAAACCAAATGTAGGCAGTATTTTTCAGTTTGTTTTAAAGTATATGTGTTCACATTCCCATCAAAATCGGATAAATCTGAAGTTTTTTTTTAAATTATGGGGTGTTATGGGAAGAGGGGGTGGTTTTTTTTGAAATTTTATTTCTTAGGAACCATCCCGGACGCGCACTCGACAACTCACCAAAGTTTCACCGTAATCGGACAAACGGTTTAGGAGCGCATAGAGGACAAACAGACAGACAGACAGACAGACATTGATTTTTATATAATAGACTAGCTGACCCGGCAATGCTTCGCTATTGCTAGACTTGAGGTAGATTAAATGAATACATTTGAACGTTGGTATTTAGTATAGATTAGATATTTACATACAGTGCCTTGAAAAGGAATCAATTGTTTGGTTTCATAACATGTTTACCCAAGTGCTTAGGATTTTTTGTTTTTCCGTCAGGATGGTACACGAATAATTCAGATGGTATCCCAACGCGTGAGCAAGCCACATACAGTTGTCCATGAGAGAAGCATGGATTTTCCAAATTTAGACCACACACTTGTAATAATTGTCCCTGTGCCTTGTTTATGTTCATTGCAAATGCGAGTCACACTGGAAATACCAAACGTTTTTAACTCGAACGGCATTTCTGTTGTAATCATTGGGATGCGTGGCAACAGTACATCTTCTCCTTCAAAATCGGATAAAATTTGTGTGTTTTTTAAATTATGGGGTAAAAGGGGATGGTTTTGGGGTAGAACGGATTGGGTTTTTGTAAAACTAATGTCAACAGTATTTTTCTATATTTTTAATACTTTGTGTGTGCAAAATTTCTTCGAAATCTGATAAAAGTTTGGGTTTGTGTAAAAATTAAGGGTGGGAAGGGGGAAAGGAGATGCGTTTTTGGAAACCAAATGTAGGCTGTATTTTTCTGTTTGTTTTACAGTATACATGTGCAAATTTCCGTAGAAATCGGATAAAATCTGTAGGTTTTTTAAAATTATGGGGTGTTATTGGGAGGAGAGGGTGGTGTTTTGGAAATTTTATTTCTTAGGAACCATCCCGGACAACTCGCTAAAGTTTCACCATAATCGGTCCCCGGAAATGCTTTGCTATTTCTAGACTTGAGTTCACATATAGATTAAATGAGTACATTTGAAAGTTTGTATCTAGTAAAAATTAGATATTTATGTATAAATTATAATTACTGTTTCATTCAATTTCTAGTTTATTGCAATGGTCTTGGATATGTAATGTTTTTGGTGATTCCAGTTACACTGGCAAAGATTAAGGGGATGTAAAGGAAAGGATGGGTTGTATTTTTGGAAACCATATTTAGGCAGTATTTTTCTGTATATTTTATAGTATACATGTGCAAATTTCCATCAAAATCGGATAAAAGATAGTGGGTTTGTCTAAATTAGGGAGACATGAAGGGGATGAGGGGGTGAAACTATATGTAGGTAGTACTTTTCAATTCGTTTTAAAGTACAGTAGGACTCCAATTATCCGAACTCCGATTGTCAAAATCGCTGATTATCCGAATCGCTTTTTTAATTAAAACGGAAACGTACTGCGATTCAAAAAAAATAATGATTCTTCCTACATACCACATGAAACTACTCACTGTCAAGCGGATGAGCGACTTTGCTGCTATAAAACAGATGACTACAGTCAAACAGCTTACTTTGACAGAGATGTTCAGCAAGCAATTACTTTTATTTACAGTATGGTATGTACTGTACTAACATACAACACTTGTAACTACGCTTAACATGTAAAAGTGTTGCCGTTCAATAAATTAAAAGCTCTTTTCCTTTAAATATAGTTTTTTTCTCCTATTTTCAACATACATACAGTAATTAATTAAAATCGACTCTTTTTCGGAAAAAATATAATTATCCGAATTTTCGATTATCCGAATGGGGTCCGGTCCCAATTGATTCGGATAATTGGGGTTCTACTGTACACATGTGCAAATTTTGGTCTAAATATGATTAAATCTGGGTATTTTTAAATTAAGGGTTGTAAAGTGATGGAGGGGGTGGTTATTCGGAATTTTTGTTTGTTAGGAACCTTCTCCGAGGCGCACTCGACAACTCACAAAGGTTTCACAGTAATCGGATAAAAATTGTGAGTTTCAATAAAAATCATTGGAAATTCAGAGGGGAGGTGGTAAAAGGGGAGAGGGATGGACTTTGGCAAAGTCATTATTTTTCTGTTTGTCTTACAGTATACGTAAGCAAAGTTCCTTCAAAATCGGGTTACATTTCTAGCTTTATATAAGAGACATTCGCAAAAATTTAAGGGATGTAAAAGAGAAGAGGGGTTGGATTCTTGAAACCATATGTAGACAGTATTTTTCTGTTTGTATTAAAATATATCTGTGCCAATTTCCATCAAAATTGGATAAAATCTGTGTGTTTTTTAAATTATGGGGTGCTAGGGGGAAGAGGGGGGGTTGTTTTGGGGTAGAACGGGTGAGAGGGGTTGGGTTTTTGTAAAACTAATGTCTACTGTATTTGTCTAATTTTTTTTATAGTATATGCGTGCAAAGTTCCTTCCAAATCTGATAAAAAGTGTGGGTTTGTGTAAAATTTAAGGGGTGGGAAGGGGGAAAGGGGATGCGTTTTTGGAAACCAAATGTAGGCAGTATTTTTCTGTTGTTTTAAAATACATGTGTTCAAATTTCCATCAAAATCGGATAAAATATGTAGGTTTTTAAATTATGGGGTGTTATGGGGAAGAGGAGGTGGTTTTTTGGAAATTTTATTTCTTAGGAACCATCCCGGGCGCACACTTTACAACTCACCAAAGTTTTACAGTAATCGGATGAACGGTTTAGTAGCGCATAGAGGAGATACAAAGAAAAGTACATTCATTAAGGGGGTGGGAAGGGGGAGAGGGGTTGTATTTTGGGAAACCATGGGTATGCAGTATTTTTCTGTTTGTTTTAAAGTAAATGTGTGCCAATTTCCATCAAAATCGGATAAAATCTGTTGGTTTTTATAAATTATGGGGTGCAAGGGGGAAGAGGGGATGGTTTTTGGGGTAGAAATGGTGAGAGGTAAAACTAATGTCTACAGTATTTTTCTATTTTTTTTTAATAGTATATGCATGCAAAGCTCCTTCGAAATCTGATAAAAAGTGTGGGTTTGTGTAAAAATTAAGGGGTGGGAAGGGGAAAGGGGATGCGTTTTTGGAAACCAAACATAGGCAGAATTTTTCTGTTTGTTTTAAAGTATATGTGTTCAAATTTCCATCAAAATCGGATAAAATCTGTAGGTTTTTAATTATGGGGTGTTATGGGGAAGAGGGGTGGTTTTTTGGAAATTTTATTTCTTAGGAACCATCCCAGCGGCACACTTGAAAAATCACCAAAGTTTTACCGTAATCGGATGAACGGTTTAGTAGCGCATAGAGAAGATACAAAGAAAAGTACATTCATTTAGGGGGGTGGGAAAGGGGGAGAGGGGTTGTATTTTTTGAAACCATATGTAAACAGTTTTTTTCTGTTTGTTTTAAAGTATATCTGTGCCAATTTCCATCAAAATCGGATAAAATCTGTGTGTTTTTTAAATTATGGGGTGCTAGGGGGTAGAGGGGGTGGTTTTGGGTAGAACGGGTGAGAGGGGTTGGGTTTATGTAAAACTAATGTCTGCAGTATTTTTCTATTTTTTTAAATGGTATATGCGTGCAAAGTTCCTTCGAAATATGATAAAAAGTGTAGGTTTAGTGTAAAAATTAAGGGGTGGGAAGGGGGAAAGGGGGTGCGTTTTTGGAAAACAAATGTAGGCAGTGTTTTTCTGTTTATTTTAAAGTATATGTGTGCAAATTTCCAGTACAAATCGGATAAAATCTGTAGGTGTTATTTAATTATGGGTCGTTATGGGGAAGAGGGGGTATTTTTTTGGAAAATTTTATTTCATAGGAACCACCCCAGACGCGCACTCGACAACCCACCAAAGTTTCGCCGTAAAGGCCGCCACACACGTGCGGGAAACCCAAGGGATTTGGACGCAATGGTCACGGCCTTGCGGGATCCCGCACGTGTGTGGGCACTTGCTTGAGGCCGTGGCCGCACCCCAGTGCGGCCAAATCCCCACCGAAAAACAATTCTTACTTCCTCGAAGGCCGGGAGGGAGGGTGGGAATCTCAGCGTGTGTCTCCTGCGGTCAGTCGGCCTTCGAGGATTTCTTGCGAGTGCCTGCATGTGTTGCGATTTTGTTTCTCTGTTTTGTTTCTAATGTTCCGTTTCGTGATGTTCCGTGTTTATAAATATGTATGATAGTGAGCCCTGTCTATAGGAATTGAAGTACCAGGAATACAACGACACAAACAAACGAGAAGCTACCTACGCCAAGCTGGCATAAATATTGAAGGAGAATGAACAAATGCAAAAAAATAAAAAGAATCAATATTAAAAAAAAACAGCAACATTAAACCATCAGGAAATGAATCTTTGCGAAGTGATTTGCTGAAGAACATTAAAAAAAACCGTGCTGCAAGAAGATCACTTTGACGTTGTTAGCAAAACCGTTGCCATAAAATTACGTGGCCTTCCGACCAATCAAATGCTAATAGCAGAAAAAATAATTAATGACACCCTGTTTCAAATCGAAATGGGCTGTTTAGGAATGTCTTACAGTGAGCAATGGTTACCTACTTCTGGCCTGTACTATTCTGCAGGCAGCAGTTCTGGATATTTTTTTATCCAGGAACCTCATCGAATAGTCTCAGCCCACAACCTTTTCAAGCAACACCAGCAGGATCATTATAAACCACCAGCAGATTTTGATAAATTACCTCAAAACAACGACACAGCAGCAATTGTTCTATCAAATTATAATGCAAATGATGTTATGTGATTTGAATTTGAGTTTACATCACATGATCAACTATATTAATTACAACATGATTTTAAACTAATATTATTTTAATTTAGTTTTTATGTCATTTAAACTTAATTTTATGTTGTTGATGTATTTACGAATGGGAATAAATCAATTACAGTAAAAGTCCGGTTATCCGAGTTCCGATTATTCGAGCCACCTGGTTAACCGAGGCAAATTTTTGAAATATGATAGGAAGCTTTTATGAAGATATGGAACTACAGAAAAAGGCTGCTTCAAGTTTTACTAGGCAGCTTAGAGAGAGGTAGCAAGCACTGTGACAGATTCAATAAAGAAAATCGTAACAGCAGCCAATGCGTGAACATCATCGGATGCTGCCATCGTGAAGCCAACTC
>JARYHS010010715.1:0-15583 GCA_031002005.1 Vandiemenella viatica | reverse complement strand
AAAATGGTTCGTATATGCTTTTTATTAATATCTGGTTACACTAAAAAGAAGACAAATCTAGAGATTTGCGTTTAACATAGTGACAAACCATTTTTATGTTAATGTTTGAATGCTCCTGCACGCCAGAAAAGTCTGATGAAACGATTTTTAAAAAGTTTCTGTACTATTTTTTTTTTTAAAGGTTTGGCCTGCTTCAGTTCAAGGACTTTAACGGTAAAGAAATGCCCACTTTCACGTATCTGTGTTTCGTTCACACTACAAAAATCTATATAGTTGCTGAAAGTATATCAGCATGACATGAACCTCTGAAAGATATTGTTTGGGGAAAGGAGTTAAAACTGCCTCATATGGCTTAAATATAGGTGCTAATATCTAGACCATCGGAGACCAAATAGAAGAATTTGTAATTCCACTAGACATGTTCAACCAAACCAGTTGTTAAGTTAGTGAATGGGACCTTTGTTATAATTTCTAAGTACTTAAAACGAAAGTCATTTTCGTTCTGTCTCTATAAAATGATTGCTTTACTATTATTGTACGAAAGAGGCTACAAAGCAGTTACAGATTCAGTAAAAATAATGTATTCGTTAGCAATAATTTTATCGTGCTTTGAAGTCGACTATTGAGTTAAAGTCTTGAAAGACGAAATGAGACCTTCACCTTCTCTAGAAATCAACCCGAAGAAGGTGGAACCAAGCCAGTCTCTCTTTTCTAAGCTACAGTGTGTGGTAGCGAATAATAAGTACGTTGGAGCTTCCCACATAAATATCAATACTAATATATATATATACAGGGTGTTACAAAAAGGTACGGCCAAACTTTCAGGAAACATTCCTCACACACAAACAAAGAAAATATGTTATGTGGACATTGTGAGGTCCCCACTCACCAGTCATTACTGAGTTATGTTATTACATTATAAATTGATTGTAAATAAATTTATATTTTATTTATAGTATAGGTCTTCCAGCATAGTAGTTTGTGTAGAACGGGGTAATTATAAGTTAGTTTAGTAATTTCATGTTGCGAGAGTTGGCAGTACGGTATGGTTGTGTTGTCGCGGAAGGAACAAGCCAATATGGCGAGGGAGACTGTTTTTGACTAGCATAGGGTGAACATGTGGAGAAACTGATTTCGGCTAGCGTAATGCAAATATGTACCGAATATTGTTTCAGTGAAAGCATTGTATCTTGTGTGAAGTTTTGAGTGTAATTAATTGTGAATTATAGTAAAAGTGTGGCGAAAGTCATTTACATAGTATTAGAATATCCATTGCGCAAATTGAGACATGACTGAGAGTTTAGTAATAAAAGTTACTTTATATTAATACAAACGGCGAGGTGATAGCAACTATCGTAAAAAGGCATATTAGGGCCAAGTGCCAGTAAAGCGGGCTATCAGTCTTTCTTGTTGCAGTCTAAATAATGGATAAGGAGGACCTCGCATAGTGGCGACGAATCTGCCAGGATAAGTATATTGCAAGCGCAATATATTGCATTTATTCAAGAACGACCTTGGATATTCTTCGACGGGAGCCAGCAGTTTTTGGAGCATAGGTTAGCAGACGAGAAGATCATCGCAGCATTGAAAAGTACAGAAATTCAATATAATTTTCCGAAAGAGTGGCAGCAAGCAGAATTTGATACAATGACTTCCGTAAAATAAAACACCGGTAATGAATTTATAAAAAGTGATTTAAGTTCCTTTAAAGAACGAACAGTTAAATGCAACAGTTTGAAAACGAATGAAAATCAGAAGTAAACTTTTGTTAATTTCGGAAGAATTAAATCTGTAAATTTGTCATAAGAATGGTTGTGGAAATTAAAAAAAAAAAAAAAAATTGTCCAAATTAGATTTAAATGCTGAGAAGACCTTAGTTAAGCAAATAAAGAATTTTTTTAAGCAATAGTGTGAAGGGTTTTATTTAATTTGGTAACTGAAAGATAAATGCATGGGTAAAAGCCATTGTGATTTGTAATGTTATGTTGATGCATATTTTTTTTGTGTGTTGTAAAATTTATGTCTGCAGTGCTGTGGCCATTTCTGTGTAAAATAAGTAATTCATAAAAGGTTGTCTGTGTTCAAAATGGGTTTCTGTACCCATTAAAGAGTATTTCTGCGTCGGAAAGCGGCGTTGTGAAAATTTTGGAAGTGATTTTATGTTAGTGTTTTGCGTGTGAATTAACGGGATATTTCAGTAGTAATATTATTTTATTTGGCTGTGAATAAGTAAAATGGAAGTAATTAAGGACAAATCCTCGAGTTGCAGTGATAGATTAAATTATAAAGATGGTGATAATGGTAGTATTGTTTGTAACAATGAAGATTCAGGGTTTGTCGAGCATTCAGCTGAAAGGGAGGGAAGTGGAGTTAACTTGACCAGCGAGTTTAATTCAACTGAAGCTAGCTGCGTTAGTCTCTGTGACGGCATGGGGGGAAGCGGAGTTATGTATTCAACCAAAGATAGTATTGATGTAGATGTTAAAGATAGTGATGTTTGTGAAGTCGAGTCAAAGAGTTTCATGATTAGTGCGATGTCAACACCAATACCGGTTAATCAAATTAATATTCAAGAAAAAGAGACGGGTAATAGACAAATTGATGCTCAGAAACAGAAATGCGGCGAGATGTCGATGCTAATTGTTTTATTGGAAAAAATGAGAGAAGAGTCAAAACAAACAGCTGAGAATATGAGAGAAGAATCAAAACAAATCGCAGAAAAAATGGAAAGAAAAATTACCGAGACTTGTAATAATTTGACCGAAAAAATTAAAGAAGAGGTGCAGATTTTAAGGCAGGATATGTTGTTGAAAATGGATAGATGTATTCAACAGTCGGAAGAAAAATGTGACAGGAAGATAGAGAGTGTAAGAAGACAAGTATTAAAAGAAGATATCAACACAAAAATAGAGAAAGAAATGTCAATGGTGTATGATTATGTTGGGAAGCATGAAGAGGCTACCAAGCAGAATGTAGTGAGCAACAAAAGGTGGAAGAAGCAGTGAAGAAAAATAGGAAGGAAATACAAGAAGAGCGTATAGCCATGCGGGAAGAAAATAAGATAATTTATGAAAACCAAAAGGACTGTGCAAAAGGGATTGAAGAATTAAAAGAAAAAGATGAAACCAACTCCAAACAAATTTACCAGCTGGGAGAGAGATTTATGATTATGGATAAGGAAGTGAAAGGAGCATTTAACCAAGTGGATGACCAGATGAAATCAGTCAAAGAAGAGGTGAAGGAAGATGTGAAACATCTAATTAAGAAATTTGGGGAAGAAGAACGGCGAAATTTGACTGCTATGTGGATTGGTGGTATCATCACAAACCAGATTAAATTACCGGAAGTAAAATTTGAACCGGAAAAAGCAGTGCATCCGGTAGAATTTGCTCGAGCTTATAAGAATGGATTACCTTGTGAGTGGTCAGACTTGGATAAGATAAGATATATAAATAATATGCTACGAGGGGATGCTTTTGTATGGAGCTGTGGCAGTGATGAAGAATGTAATAATTTCGAGGAATTTTTGAAATTATTTTTGAACAAATATTGGTCACAGAGAAAACAAAGGAATGTGAGGAGAGATTTTTGGAATTTTCGCTATTATAGTAGACGTGAGGGTAGCATGAAGAATTTTTGTGAGGCAGTAATGAAAGAATTGTGCTCCCTGGATCAAGAAGTCGGTGATGATGAAAAAATAGAAGTTTTGTTGCAAAAATTGCCTAGGGCTGTCCAAGAAAAGCTAGTAGTAGTTCAATGGAATAGTATAGAAGATTTTTTTGAAATAGTTGAAAGGTTGGACCGCTGGAGTAGTGCGAATGAGCAAAGCCTGAGAGGGGATAAGAGGAATGACTATCGAAGTTATAACGGGTCGAACCACATGAATCCACGGGATGATTATACCAGAGACAGAGGTCAAGGAAATGGATATCACCGAGAGGAACAGTATAACAGGAATTCTGGAGATGGAAGAAGGGAAAATGAAGACGGGCGACATGACTATCAGGGGTCATATCATAACAGTAGCCGACCAGGAGGAAGAGATGGAGGAAGCAGCTTGTTTCCCATAGAATGGAGGGAAATTCTGCGCCGTAACTGTAGCGGAGGAAGTCGAAATAGGACCAAAGAATCAAAACAACAGAAATAACAGGAATGACAGCAACACCTAACAAGAGAACTGAGGACCTACAGAGAAATGTCAACGAATGTGATATGCAGATTACAAACTACAACAGCAGGGGGCAAAATCAAGAGAAATCAAAAGAACTGGATGTCGGGGTGTGTGACGAGAAGGAACCACTGAGGTGGTGGGAATGTTTCAAGTTTTTAGACGAAGGGGAGACACAGGACATTGCAAGAATGTGCGAATATGATTGGCGAAAAAGAAGGGGTGCGAGAATTGGCTGAAATCGATCTGGGAATCCATGATAACAAAGAGAAATGTAGTAGCAGTGTAAGAGAATACACTTTAGCCGAAGAGATGTTGACAGATGAGCTTGTATCGAAAGAATTTGAGGAAGATATGTATGAAACTACAACAGAACATAGCATTGGAACAAATGAGGAAGATGAGGAAGAGTATAGCGACGAAAATGGTAGCGAGGACGAAATGATAATCTGAAAGAAGAAGAATCAGGTGGAATGTTAGACAGTGAAGAATATGAAGGAGTGAGATTTTTCCTTGTGAGGAAATATGCCAATAGCAATGAAGATGGAAGTGAAATGCCAGAGGAGGCAAATGTTGAAGTTTCGGAAGAAGGTAGACAGGACATAAGCTCAGTTGCGGGAAATAATGAATGCGAAACAGATGATGGAAGTCAATTCAGTAGAGAGAATGTAGACTTACAGCATCTACACCTGAGAGATGGGAGTACGTTAGAAGTGTTAAAGTGGTCTCCAGAAGAGTTTGAAAAGGATTTATTACAAGAGTAAATTTTGAAGGAAGAAGAAGAGGAAGTGAGGCATCCAATATTTATGGTGAAAGTTTTTGTTTTGAAGAGCGAAGTGCTAGCGGATACTGGGAGTGAATTAGCAGCGATATCACACAAGTTGTATGACCAAATAGTGAAGAACAACAAGATTGCCGAAGTGCCAGTGAGTAACGTTCAAGTAATTGGGGCGACCGGAAAACTGAGTAAGAGGGTGAAAATTCAAATATTATTGGAGTTAGAAATAAATGGAGTTGCATTGGAGCATGCTTGCTTGGTGGTACCCGAGCTCAGCATTAACTGTATTCTGGGTATGGACTGGCTTTGCAAATTTAGAGCTATAATTGACTGTTACAAAGGAAGAGAAAGCACGACCAGAGACGTAAACCTGTTGAATTTAATTTGAACGATTTGGTGTTGGTGAAGACGCAAGAGAGGTCTTGTGAGATAAATGCGGAAATTAAAAAATTATTTAATGTGTTCCATGGGCCATTTCGAGTGGAGGGAAAGCCATATAAGAATGCCTATTCTCTCGTGTACCCGAAGTCAGGAAGGAAGTTTGGGTTGAGAAATGTGACTGATTTAAAGTTGTACAAGGTGAGAGAGGAGAAATAATTACAATGTAATATATTTTAAATGTTAATAAACTTCTGTTACTGGACTATAGCAAAAGACATTTAGTGAGAAATTGTAAAGAACCATGGTGTAATGGCAAATGTGTAATTTTTGTTACAAAGGTGAAATGCCTGGTGAAAGGGTTGAACTTTGCCCCAAATAATCAACTTTTGTGGTTACAAAAAAAGTTCTAATTAGTGGCAAAGTGGGGGCATGTGTGAGGTCCCCACTCACCAGTCATTACTGAGTTATATTATTATATTATAAATTGATTGTAAATAAATTTATATTTTATTTATAGTATAGGTCTTTCAGCATAGTAGTTTGTGTAGAACGGGGTAATTATAAGTTAGTTTAGTAATTTCATGATGCGAGAGTTGGCAGTACGGTATGGTTGTGTTGTCGCGGAAGGAACAAGCCAATATGGCGAGGGAGACTGTTTTTGACTAGCATAGGGTGAACATGTGGAGAAACTGATTTCGGCTAGCGTAATGCAAATATGTACAGAATATTGTTTCAATGAAAGCATTGTATCTTGTGTGAATTTTTGATTGTAATAAATTGTGAATTATAGTAAAAGTGTGGCGAAAGTCATTTACATAGCATTAGAATATCCGTTGCGCAAATTGAGACATGATTGAGAGTTTAGTAATAAAAGTTACTTTATATTAATACAAACGGCGAGGTGATAGCAACTACCGTAAAAAGGCATATTAGGGCCAAGTGCCAGTAAAGCGGGCTATCAATCTTTCTTGTCGCAGTCTAAATAATGGATAAGGAGGACCTCGCAACATGTGTCCGGAAACGCTTACTTTCCATGTTAGAGCTCATTTTATTCCTTCTTTTCAAATCACATTAAACATGGAATGGAAACACACAGCAACAGAACGTACCAGCGTGACTTCAAACACTTTGTTACAAGAAATGTTCAAAATTTCCTCCGTTAGCGAGGATACATGCATCCACCCTCCGTCGCATGGAATCCCTGATGCGCTGATGCAGCCCTGGAGAATGGCGTATTGTATCACAGCCGTCCACAATACGAGCGGTGAATCGAGGAAGTACAGTACATAATAACGAAACTAATATCAGCTCTAACATGGAAAGTAAGCGTTTCCGGACACATATCCACATAACATATTTTCTTTGTTTGTGTGTGAGGAATGTTTCCTGAAAGTTTGGCCCTACCTTTTTGTACCACCGTATATATATATATATATATATATATATATATATATATGTGTGTGTGTGTGTGTGTGTGTGTGTGTGTATGTGTGTGTGTGAAAGTCATTTACAGAATTTATAAGACTTTCTGGCTTTAAAGACTTCTGTTAAAAACATTTTTAAAATTCGGAACTCCGCCCCATAGGCTTATTTGGATGTATCACGTGACGGTGTCCGGCGCTGACACCGGTTTAGTTGGTTCAGTCTTGGTGATGGTGGTGGTGCACATCTCATAATCGCCAGATTGTGCACCAAAGTCTCAGCAGTGCATACGCAGTGAGGGCATACGACACTGTTGATGGTGATTGGTTCGTCAGGTGTTGATCACTATCCCTGGTGACTCCATTATTTATCTTTCGGAAGAGTAGGCCTGCATAGACCGTTACCAATATTCACCCTGTTCTTTCTTTCGTCTCTAATTTCATACTGAACACACACACTATCACAGTCATCCAAATCTAATAGCACCCCAGTTCATCTTCCCAGGAGAGTTCTTGTGGAGGGATGCTTCCACCACGGTAGCCGCTTACCAACGGAATCAGGAATGGCATCAAAAGAAAAAGATATTTAATCTGAAGAAGACTTTGATGTCTGATCTTAAGACACAAGAAAATAAAAAATGTATCTCTGGTTCAACATCTGACACGCTATATTAACGAAGTACCTTATACTGGCAGCATGAAATAACCGTATCTGATGATATTATATTCGATGTAGATTGAAGTGTTACTTTATTTTGAAAACACCGAATTATCAGGTGAATCTCGATCACGCTTTCAATAGAATAGTGACCAGTCGTGGCTAGTCTGTCTAGTGTCACAAGGATACGGAGCTATTTGGCATCAAGAATTAATTATTCACTTCAAATTTCGTATAATGTTTAGTCGGTGGCTGAGAAGCAAAGCACTATATTTGGAAGGACACTATGAGAAATGATAGAGCTGTAGCCTTGCTATACTGCATCCCTAAGAGAATATAGAGTGTTTGGTAATAGTCAGAGATGAGGGAGGATTTGCGCAGTTAAATTCCAGTAAATTAATCCATAATTTTGGATTTCTGTTTCCAGATTGTGTCAAGGCATCGTGTGAAATGTTAATGATTCAAGAAGTTTTAAACTTCTTTTTGTGAGTATTTTGTTGTATTTTGAGTGAACAAAGTAATAAAACTTATATATATATGGGCCGGAAGGGAATGGAATGCAGGGAACGCGAAAGAATTCGGCCATGGCCTCTTGAAGGAACCATCCCAGCATTCACCTGCAGTGACTTTTGGAAATAATGGAAAACCAAAATGTGACCGGGAATTAAACCCATGTGTTGCTCAGTACTAGACTCGAACGCATCCGTTCACCCATTATGTTATGTGTAAACTATTTAGTTGGAGGCATCAGTTTTGTCCGAACCTTGAGCACTGTTCAGTAGACGACGGTCAGTTTTGATATTATGTAAACTTGTTTGGGAACAGTCGAACTGCAAAAGTGGACAAAACTTAGAATATATGAAGCAGATAACTGAACACTTAAGATTTTTTTTAAAAAAAAAGAACCTAACTAACCGGTAATCAGTAATCATATATATTATTTCTATAAGAGTTTTTTTTTTTTTTTTTTTTTTTTTTTTTTTTTTTTTTTTTTTTTTTTTGTCATAAGCCGTTATCTCACTTCATACTGAACGGAATCGATATATGAGGTATCATTTTAAAACTTAAGGTACCCACTTTCATAAAATCACATTTTAAGGAAATAATTTTCCCAAATCCAACCTTTAAAGGGCAAGAATGTCAATATTTATAAAATGCGTTTTTTTTGTGTCTCGAGCCATTTATCTCCATGGATACCTAACCGAAATCGGTAAATGGAGTAGGATCGTGAAGAATAATGTCTCCACTATAGTGTCATCATGTATTAAGAAAGAAATTTTTTGGAATTCATCCCTTAAAGGGAAAAGTATCAATGGTTCTACAGTATGTTTGGTGTCAACCATTTATTTCCATTAATATATAACCAAAATAGATAGATGGGGGAGGGGGGGTATCATTACAAAGGTTAACATGTTCGCTGTGGTCACATTATACTTTAAGAAATGTGTTTAACCCTTAAGGGCCAAAACTATCAGTATTTCTAAAATGCGTTTCTTGTATCCCGAGCAGTTTATCTACCTGGATACCTAACCGAAATCGAAGAGTAATTTCTCCGCTTTGTTGACATTATGTATTCAGATTTTTTTTTTTGGAATGCAACCCTAAAAGGCAAAAAGTATCAATGGTTCTAAAACGCATTTTTGTGTTACGGGCCATTTATCTCTCGTAATATCTAACCAAAATAAATAAGTGAGACATCATTTAAAGATTAAAATCTGCACTGTGGTCACATTATATTTAAGAAAGCAATTTTTTGGAGTTTAACCCTTAAAAAGCAAAAGCATCCTTACTTCCATAACTTATTTCTGTGTTACGAGCCATTTACTTCCCTTGATATCTCACCGAACACGAGAAATTAGGTGTTATTTCATAGATTAATGTTTTCACTTTAGTCAGATTATATTTTTTTTAAAAAAAGGAATTTTAGGCAATATATAGATTAAGATTTTTTTTTTTTTTGAATTTGACCTTTGAGTGACAAAATTAATCACTATGAAAGTCGCGCGTATAAGATACTTCAGTGCTAAGCCGCTAGGTAGAAGCGGCTCATATCACAAAGATATTAATAAACTGCTTCACTGGCGTCAATAAAGATTGAGCGCGTAACCGAATAAACAGCAGCAGCGCCATATATCACAGAGGTTTCAGTAGACTGTGTTTTTTTTCTGAACAATAACTGGCTTATCGGATATTTTTTCTGTTACAGAAACATTTCTGTTTTTCTATACAATTCCTACGTTAACATTGTATTCGTAAAATGTTCCCACGGGCAACTATCACAGCAACACGTATCACAGAGATATGAATATTCTGTGTATATTTTGTTTAGGTTAGTTGTAATCTGTTAAGGTCAGTGACAGTTGTCAAACATATGATTTATGCATTCAAATGTTTTTCTTAATTGTTTCATAATATATTCTAAGTATTTTGTTACGCAGTTATTACACTGAACAAATAAACAGCTGCTACAAATGACACGGTTTTCCTTCATCCTTTGCAAACCACAAACCGAACTAATCACTACATTCACGAAATTTTCGCATGGGTCATCAAATTGGTAATATTATTGGTTTGTTAATAATTATTTTCACCTTTACACATTACCATACTGTTGTCACACTATCCTATGTAATTTTCGCCGAACGTAAAAAAAAAAGAATAATAATAATAACAAAAAAAAACCTCTATGCCAGGGCTGTAAGTTGCTAAGTACTGTTCATGATTTTATTATGTCGTGTTGTTTACTTTGACATTTTCATTTCCTACTATCCGCTACTGTTAGCTGTATAACATCCGTTTTACAGTCGAGTATTTGTTACCATTTTACTGAGAGAAAAAAATTCCCAAATGCAGAAACAATGTGTTAGCGACAACCAAAAGATAAATATCACATTGCAAAGTAAATTATTTGTTGCGCACATACCAACAAGCGGCGTCTCTGAATATCAAGTCTTAGGTTATTTATTTTCATAGAAGTAGGTACCATATTTAGCTAAAATCTTCTCATGCAGATCCAGAATATTTCACTCTTAGGTTTGATTAAAAAACAGGAACTCTATAGATGCAAATACGTTCTTGATAGAAGTTGGGTCATTGGCTACACACGACCGAGAAACACAGAGATAAAATTACCTTGCGACTGTTTTATGCTCTCTGGCCCTTTTCCCCACTTCAGCTCGTAAGACTTAACTGCTTGTAGGATATCCGCGACAGTCGATACTGCTTCAATAAATCTTTCCGAAAACACTTCCTTCCTCGCCGGTGTGATTTGTACACATTTCCGTACGTTTAAAATTGTGCAATAAGCGCAGGCTGAAATGCGTAGTGTACAATTTCGTATTTCCTATCATGGATATATGATGATTAAGAAGCTATAAGCCATATTTGAATTAAACGCAGCAGACTTTTTTAAAAAAGAGTTCTTTGTTTGAAGATATATATCATGAACAAAGTGATTCAAAAAACTTTTTGAGGAAGACGGTTTTGATTTTATGTTGGTATGAAATACATCCAAGTGTAGTCTTTCAGCAGAATATAGCTGATACTTAATTTAAAGTTTTAAAAGCCAAGTGGCTAGCTTGATATCATAATAACAAGAAGCTTTCTTCAAAAATGTAAACTGCACTTCGTTGACAAAATGTAATTTCATTTGATGCTTTTACAAATCGTATGGATTATAATTCCTCGAAGATTCTCCTGTTGCAAGATGCGGTGCTTGACCCTACGAACTTATCTTATGAACGAAAAATTTTGTTCGACGTGATCTTAAATCTAGGTTTATATCTGTAAATAGAAATTCCACAAGCAACATTTATTGGTTCAGTTATATATATTTTTTAAGAGCGTTTGAGAATTCTTTAGATTGAATTTCTTAGCCGCAGCAAAATTTAATCTATTCCGCGTTCTATCTTCTCTACATCACATCTTCTTTAACTCATTCGTTTTATATTTCTTTTTACGCCTCATCAGGCCCTAAGCTCTTAAATGTACTCTATATGAAAGGAAGTATTAGAGAGAAGCTGATTTCAAATTCCTGATTATTTTATTTTTTTCTCTTCTCTTCCTTTTTCCTTCTTAAACTGAATACAGCACTAGAGTCTGCATGATTTTTCTGTTATTTTAATAACTGTAATCAGCATATTTTTGGCGGTTGACGATAGCTTAGCAGCTATACAATTGACAATATTCTTGCCCTACGCAGGCAGCGGCGGTTCCAATAATACGAAGCCAGTGCGTTAGCCTCGACGCTGGGCACGGGAAACTGAATTCTTTTTAAGTCACAAACCCACCCTGAATAGGACAATATTAGCAACGATGCTCCAGTCGTTGCTAATTTAGTGCCATGTAATGGATAACTTAAAACCATTCTGGCGTTGTATTTGAATATATTTCAGATTTGTAACTCCTGTTACAATGGAACTTAATTATTCCGTTACAATTGATATTATTAACGGTGATTAAGGGAAAATAATAAATTTTAGGTGATTTTCTAAAGGTTCTCGAAATCACTTCCGGCCAATGTCGGAATGGTCCCTTCATAAAGAATCTGGTCGACTCCCTTCGGTCACTCGCCCACGGCCGGTCTCTAATGACCTGTTCGACGAGGAGCCGAAAATAAAAATAATAGGACCCAGCAACAGCCCGTGGACATGATGGATCCGCCGATTTTTCTTCAATAAATCAGTCCGTTATCAGACGCTTCTCCTAATAAAATTGTTTCTTTCATGCACTGTGATGAAGAAAAGACAATTATCAGGAATATAAATCTCAATCCTTAAATGGTCTTAATTTTTTCGAAAAGTTAGCTCACGTTTACCAATTTCCCAGCAAGACGTCAAATTGATTTTTATACCAACTGCAAAAAATAGTGTACTACATTTGAAATTAAATCCTTGCTGTCCAGATATCAAGAGGATTCGCTTGAACCGCATTTTGCCTTGCGTTAAATGTTTTTAACAGATTTTTGGGTCTTAATTTTTTAATAACTCAGCTTAATAACTTGTACTGTTGTTTCACTAATTTGGAATTATACTACCTTTTATTTGTGTTTATGGTAAAAATTTAACTAGTGCGAGTTAGTCTCCTACACAAATATTGTAAAAAATTGGATTCACTACGAAAATTAATTTTATAAAACTTAAAAAACACAATAAGTGATTTTTAAGTTATCTTCATTGTTCTTTATAAAAAAATTAGATTTAAATGATTTACGAAAATCGAAAGAAAAGCTGAATAAATTTTGCTTAATTTAGAAATTTTCTGAAAATTTGCAGAAAAAGGATCTTCAGCAAATATTTATTACCCACGTTATCAAATTCTATTTCTAATGAAATATGTGATTCATCTGCTAGTAAATTTATTTTCTTAGTATTGTTCATTTATTACTTTTACCATTAATTCCTGTGAAATAACTAAACTTTTTCTATATTTCTTAAGAGGCTTATATATGAATGAACATATATATCATTAAATTAAAAAAAGAATTTTTGGATTAGTAGTTTCTAAAGCAAAGGATTTAGATCTTTTATGATTTTAACCAAAAGTTTCTACAAATCTGTGATGAAGGAAAAAAAAATATCATTCGGTACCCAGCAACAATATACCCTCCAAGCCTCCTTGATTTATGTTTTCTAAATTTTACTACATAATTTATTTTCAGCTTATAAGTACTAAACAGTTACACATTTCTCACTTGAAGAGTTTTTGAGGATCTGACAGATGGATGACCTAGTGACGTCATAAGGGTTCGAATCTTTCACTCCTAACAAAGGCAAAGGCTCTCTACATAATAGTGTATTGCTAGGATTCTACCTTGCGCCAAATGGACCACAAAATTGTTTAAAAGTATGTCCTACTTTCAACCAACTGAAAGTATAATATCGCTTCTGCTTGTAATAAGAAGCAAAGATTAAGGTTCACTTCATGATGTTCTATTCGACTCTCTTGCTACTGGCCAACGTAAATAATTATTAAAATTGAGCTAAACGGCAAAAGCATGTCAATTGCTTGGTTCACTACGCAGAAAAAATCTAATAAATTCAAGAGTTTTACCCACTGCAGGATCACTGTTGACCTTATCAAAATTTGTTGAAGGGTTTTGTGAATCTGTTGAATTAAATGAGTCGGTCTAAGGAGAATTAATTATTTATATTTCACTTTTCATTCAGTTTTATTCCCTCAAGAAATTTGAGTTACTTTTATTTGTAGGAACACGAAACGAGATATTTTTTTTTTTTTTTGCTTATGACTTTACGCTTCGTCGACGTCGATAACATCAGAGGCGAGATAGGAAGGGGAGCGAGGAACGGGAAGGAATTCGGCGGTGGTCTTTTGATGGAACCATCCCAGCTTTCGCCTAGATTGATTTGTGTAAACCACGTAAAACACAAACCTGGATGGCAGAAAGGGGATTCGAACCCGCGTACTCCTGATTGCAAGGCCAGAGCGTTACCTGTCGCCCCCAAGCTCGGTAGAACCTTATTAACGTGTATTTCTGATCAATGCTACAACTATTTTTTGTTTTGTCAGACTCGGTGTGAGAGTGAAAAATCATTTTTCCTTGTTACCTCTTAAAGCACAAATACTTGTTTATAACGATTCGTTTAGAACACGCGAAGGATTGTTTATTCTTTCCGTCCCAGCGACTTACGTAATTTCCTTCTTGTTTGTATGTTTTAGGGCTGTATGACTGATGAAGTGATGTAGACCTATGAGGTAAGTTGTGTACTGTATCTGAACGAAAAGTGATTCTAAATTTTCGGTAAATTATGACAACGGAAGCGTTTTCTTACTGAGGTTATTTTGTCTCATTTTTTCAGTTTCTGGAATTACATGCAGGCTTATCAGAGGTAATGGGATTTCCGCTGGCAGACCACCAAGTCGCTATCAGCTGACATTTGCAAGAAGAATGTTTAGTTATCTTATATACATAGTTCACATACTCACATTTTAGCATGTTAAGTAATACCTTCCTTTATTCTGAATGAACAGGCAAGGAAAAAAAATATGCTCAATACTTTGTAAAAACTTTCACTTTTATACATAAGGATTTATAGAATCAGTATAAGACAATTCATTCTCGATTTTTGATATTTTACCTACCATATAGGTGACAATCTGGAGTGTCTATGTTATTTCGTCCTTTAAATTATCTGTGCATAACTCAAATATTGCATCAATGATAGAAATTCTTAAGAAGAATTACATCCCCCCCCCCTTCCCCATATTCATGAGAATACCACCCATCTCTTTTGTATGAGATCAGGAGCATTTAATCTAACGGCAGAATCTTTGTAGTGTCATATATCTGCGAAAAGTGTAACTTGTGTTCAGTATAATAAGTGTTTTTCTTTGTTTTTGTTTTCTTTTTGTTTTTCTTTTTTGTGAAAAGAGTAGGTAATAAGTCTGATATTAAGGAACGTTTCAGCATTTGCCTACGTGGTTGCAGGAATCCGCCTAGAAACCACAATCAGGATGACTGGTACACGGAGACGAGGACTTGAACATGGTCCCGTTGTACCTACCAGATCAGGCGTGATAGCGCCTTAACACGCGAACCCACACTGACGGGTAAGATGTATCTACATTATTGTCTTATTCGTTGCTATATTTTTCTTTACCTCTCCTTACAGTTCTAAAAAAAATCTCGCTCTTTCATTGATTTCTGATTTGTTTCAATAACATCAATACATTATGTTCTAATTACAGGACAATGTTGTCTCAGACTACCTCAATGACGTTTTAGAAATTGATCAACGTATTTTTTTTTTAAAAAAAATTAGTATTATTGATCATTGTAAATATATTTTTTCGAATTGTAGGCAGATTAATAAGGAAAATTTCAGCATTCTTATCTTGCTTTTTCTCTGCCATTCACTTGCCTTTTAAAACTTTTCCGGCTCTGGAAAATTCAAACCAGATATCTCTACGGACCTGCATGGAGACTGTGAGTGGGGTATGGACTCAGTGGTAAACACATGCAGTGGACTCTTCGGATTTGCACATCTCAAAGCCATTGATCAGATGCTGTGCTGACAACGGTTCCATTAAAATTGTAGGCATCCGCTGCCGAATTTATCGCTTACTGGTTTGTTGTCAGTCTGGATTGACAGCGAGTTTCAGACGAAATACTGCAGCCTTCTTCACAGCATCGTAACTGAACTGGTACTTTTTGAAAT
>JARYHS010010714.1:0-10999 GCA_031002005.1 Vandiemenella viatica | reverse complement strand
TCAGTGGATACATGTACTTTTTTTTTTACTTATGAGTTTTCGCCTCGTCGACGTTGAGATCATTAGAGGTGGGAAAGGACTGGGGGCAAGGAATCGGAAGTAATCTGGCCATAGCCTTTTGAAGAAACCATCCCGGCATTCGCCTGGAGTGATTCGAGAAAACTAAGGAAAGTCAAAATCTGTATGGCAGGACGCGGTTGAAACCCCACGTCCTCTTGAATGCGAAGCTAGAGCGTTACCGTTCACCCATTACGCTCGGTGAATGTGTTATTATTTTTCAGTGGATGCCTGTATTTTTTTTTAATTATGTCTTAACGTCTCTGCGATGTGGAGGTAATTAGAGGCTGGAAAGGACGGGGGACAAGGAACGGGAAGGAATTTTACCATGACCTTTTGAAGGGAGCATCCTGAGATCGCCTGGTGTGATTTAGGGAAACCATGGAAAACCCATTTCTGGATGCCCGTACGCGAGGGGATCCCTGTAGTGTGTTATATGTAGTGCATTTTGGATTATAGATGAATTGAGTGTGAAACACAATGCGAACCAGTTCAGGCCTACTCTTACGAAAGGCACCATTAGTACAGCCAGATTTAATGCCTGTCCATCAGACGAATCATGGCCAACAACGTCGTATGGCATGACAGAAACCATTAACACTGTAAATTTTAAGCACAGTCAGGTGCTCAGGAATCTTACACTACCACCTCTCTTATCCCGCTAGACAAGTCCTGGAGTTCTGGAGGGATAAGGGGGCGAAGGGCCAACCGCTTGGCAGGCGTCGCATACCATCATCGAGGCCTAAAAGCGAGAAAACCACAGAATTACACAAAAAGTAATAAATAAAGAAATTATGGTTGCATAGGATGTATTGACGGTAAGGTGGTGGATTGAGTAACGTGTAATGTTGTGCCGTTTAGCGGTGTGCAGCGTGGAGCGCGCCCTCTAGGCTGGTGGAGAGGCGGCGGGGGAGGAGCGGCTGTCTGGGGTGCTCGAGAACTGTGTGTGCAGCAGAACGGCGCCAGGCCCAGTCACGTACCCGGCCGCCACAATGGGTCGCGGCACCCCGCAACACACCACTGTGCAATCCCTACTGCACTCCAAGCATTACGCACGGTAACGACCTGAACAAAAGTCACGAAAACTGATGTCGCTTTCCTGCCAGCGGATTTTGTGACGTCACGAATAGATCCACTATGTTATACAGGGTGATTCAGGAGGAATGGTAAATATTGAATATGGTGGTAGTACGGACAATATTGAGTAAAGTGTTCATACAAACATGTGTCCGATTTCCATTCGTTTTGGAGATTCAGGTGCTGGAATGTTATGCATGAAATAAACCTCAGAAAATGATCAACAGCAAACAAATAACTTATTGAACACACGCATATTTAACAAAAGTTCAATGTAGTCTCAGCCTCGTAACATAGCGACAACAATCTCTTTTTATCTGAGATGCGCGCGCATCGCGTTTGTAAGTGTCGACTCCAAACATCAATAAAATGCTTAAATTTGTATATTGAGGTCGATGGTGAGGTTTTTGAACATTTAATTTAAACTGTTGTGAAATATGGATGAGTTTTTGCGTGAATAAAGTACTTCCATAAGTTATTGATCATTTTCTGAGATCTGTTTTGTTTATAACATTCGAGCATCGGTATCTCTAAAACAAATGGAAATCGGAAACATGTTTATATGAACTTTTTTGCTCAATATTGTTCATACTACCATCTCCTTCAATTTTTATCATTCCTCCTGAATCACCCTGCATAAAAAACGAAGTGAACTAACCAATAGTGACAAGTCTCAACACAGTACGTTAAAGTAATGACATAAGTGGATAATACATCCGAAAAAAAGAATGAAAAAGAGAAGATAAACTTGGGGATGAATAAAATAAGAGCCGACGGAAAACCGGTAGTAAATGTGGAGTAATAATTAAGAGTATTGCGTGGATCATAACCCAAGTTTTCGTTGCTTCCAGAGTTTGTTAGTGATGTAAATCTTAGTAATTCAACAAAAGATAATACAAATACTATACGCATTTCTCTCAATAACTGTACAACAGGACGCCCATGAGAGTGAGTAAACAAAAGTAATCTACAGATTTGGATGAATATCGAGCGTTTCAGATTGTTTAACTGAATATTGGTAAGTAGTTTATAGAAAACCAAGTGACATCCATGATGAAAAAAGCGAAAATGGAAAAACTGTGGAAAACCGATTACAATGTAATTGTTGAGAAAGAGTGCATTAAAATATAAAAAGTATGCTGAAAATCATTCTGAAAAAAAATAGTTTCACTACTAAAGTTCGCGTATTATAAAAGTATACGTGTTCCCATGTTAAACTAACGATTTCACTGGGCAGGAAATAATCGAGATTGGGCCATGGATCAATGGAAACGTGTCATCTGATAGGAATAATCATGTTTCTTCTTACACTAGGTTGATAGTCGTTTACGGATACGCCGTTTTCTAAGCGAAAGGCTGCTCGAAACATTCACCGTGTCACAGACGCAGGTCAGTGGGGGCAGTGTTATGCCATTAGGGCCATTAACCTTGTCTTCCTTGCGACCGGCGGCAGTAATCGAAGGCACCATCATAGCTGTGGACTACGTGAAAATTGTTGTGAAACGCCAGCAATCCTTGATTCCTCATGTCTTTCACGACGTCAATGGCATCTTCCAGCATGATGCCTTGTGTAGCAAAATTGCCTGATCTCAACCCAGCAGAATACATATGCGATTTCGATTGGATGCTAACTCCGCGCCCACAAACCACCGGTTCCCAATGTAAGGAAATGGTGTGAATCTGGCGGCAGATACCTCAGAAGAACTGCGAAGGATTTCTCGAATTCATATCACGGCGAATGGCTGCTGTATTGCTTTCCAAGGTTTACTAACACGCTATTAAACACGTTGACGTAATGTTTTGTCTCATCAGTGTATAGAGTACAAAAAGTACATATTAGAGGCTTAGGAGAGAATTAAAAATTTAACGTGACGATTGTGAACTGTCGTCGAATTTATTCAATGACACAGCTCGTTTCTCTCCTGGCTTGGGTACTGAAAAGCACTTTGCCGTTATCTCGTTCGTGCTTCTTACAAATCAGAAATAATTAATAAATGCTATTAAATGAAGGAAGATTCAATTTACAGCCTTTCCATTTAATAAAGAACGATGTCTAAAACCAACACCCGTTGTACAATGTAAATGGGTTATGGTTTGTTTACTTCTTTTCCGAAAGATTTCCGGTTTGGTATTGATAATTTGAATTTGTTATTTCACGAAGCGACGTCTAATCTCAATAATGTTTCCAAGTCATCTGTTATTCAAGAATGGCCAGCGAATTGTAATAGGAATCCAAAGCACATTTATTAATAATTTTCCATGGTAGTTTTAATTTTTATTGAATGAAATAAATAATTATATCAAGTTATATCTTTTTGTATAAATCAGTTTTGTTACAGTACAACTGCACTTTGACCCGTTTTTATTTCTTTCTGCCTGGTAACTTAAGATGAGTGTACAACTTGTTCAAGATTTTATAAGGTGTAAGATTACAATCTAGATAGAAATCATTGTTGATCTAAGAAAAACATAAAACTGTGTAGTTAACAACTTATAAAAGAGGGACATGTTAGTTACAACTAGCGGAGTTCCCGGCGTTGCCCGGTATAGTTGGCGTAGATTTACCCGTACGCTATTTTTATTACCGCAATGAGAAACATTTGTACAAAGAATCATAAAATTCGGGTCAACTTTTTTCGGAATTAAAGCAAACCTAGATTCACACGACCCCTACCAACAAACGGGTGGGTTGAAGTTTATTTGCACGTAAACTATTTTCATTCGTCCAAAAAGATTCATGTGTATCAAGCTTCGTTAATTTGGTTAAGAAATTGCATTACTACATTACTAAACAACGCTAGATTATGTTAGAAACTCACATTTGATTCAATTGCGAAGTGGATGAATATACGTTTTGCTCGAAACACTAGATACTTCGTAGATTCAGCCTTTTACACAAATATCAAAAGTGAATCCAGAATAATATTATCGTAAATAAATGATTTTATTCAAATAGAAAACAATGCTGATGGCCAGAGACAATGTAGTTGTAATCCTACTGCCAAAGATCGTAGTTTAAGAAAATATCTTTTGTTTTTACGGCTATCCATGGCGTTTAAAAATTGAATATCCCGAATTAAAGGAAAGAATACTTCAAGGTTTGTTTAATGTGCAAAATAGTTATTATTGTAGTTATCTTATTCCTGGAATTAAAGGCTATGGTCAGAGACATTATAATTGTGTGTTAAGTGCGAAGCGTGCTGCATCTAGTGCTTCCATCTGTGATATTCCTCACCATATTTTCAGAATTTCATTTAATATTCCGGCGTTATGCAACGTAGAAGCATAAGCCATACCAAACAACTGAGTTGCGATTTTAAGCTTTAAAATGGTGAAAACCCCATCTACATCTTCGAAGTAGATTTCGAGTTTTTGTGGCACAAATATACCCGGTTTTCGTTTCATAGATATAACTAGAAGAAGATAGATAAAGGATAAAAGTTGACAATGCACAATGAGGAACAAGACTAAGAAGCCACAGGATCGTGCACAATGTAATGCATTTACCGCTCCTGTCTGATAAGCTGTATGAGTACGGTGACAGGATAGATGTGGGAACAACTGGTCCTAAAATTATGAAACAATTTTCCATCTTGAAAGTAAGACACGGCGTTATGGTATTCCCCTCCTTACCTAACACTCGACAAACCGACGTAACGGTTATCATGCGTTTCATCGACGGGGAATCGCTTTACTCCGTCAAATCAATTTTCCTCTTATAGTCTCTCAAAAACATTTGCTTCGCACTGAAACTCCACGTCTGATTTACACTGCCACGAACAATGTCTTCGTCAGTAAAGAATCCTTCAGTCGTAGCTATCACTTTGGCAGTAAGACGTTCTCCAAACAGAGGGTTCTATAATTAGGCTGGGATTGTCTGAAGAGCAGGTCAGGCTCCTTTGCCAACTATCTTGTGTTTCCGGAGTCATTGGTTTAAGCACCGAATGTCTTCGAAGACTCCACGGTTACCACAGAGAAAGTTGTATGGCTTTCAGCTGGCTCATCGCAAATGCGGCTGTTACCAGGTATATCTCCTTGCAGTTTCTATAGTCTATTTCACACTTACAGTGAGTAGGAAGATTAAGAAGTTACAGGATAGTTCACAATTAAGGGTTTCCATTGAGAACATTTTACGTAATCCTGCCTTTATCGTATCGACTTTAACAAAAATATCCAAATACATGAACAGAAGGGCAACGACATAGGTACGGTGTCTGAATTGCGTGATACTCGTAGCAGTTTAGCCACAAATATCGCCAATCACTACAAGAAACTTTAAGCATAAATATCGCCTCGGGTTCCAAACTGACCACGAGAAGAAGTAGGATGTTTTATTATTGCGAAGTTGTTTCTTAAAATTATTATCGTGTCACCAATAGATTGAAGGAGTAATACGTTTACGAAGAAAATTCGAATTCGTGATAATATATGAGAGATCTGGAAATTGGGTGTTTGTCATTACAAAACGACACACTGTAACTCTAAATTACGAAATATAAGATAAATGTGAGTGATGATAAAGACTAAGAAATTTAGATCGTAAAACGTTACCTGTTGCAAATAATGAATGCCTGTCAGAACCTTTTGGTGATAATTGTATTAGCTGAACAATAGTTATTGTCTATTGCAATGAGGTGACAAGTACATTTACTGAAGAATCATAACTGAATGTTTTTTTTCTGAAGGATGTCTTCTTATTGAATCTGTAACTTTAGATTAAAGAAGTTGGATTATTACGTATTCTTTTATTTCTTAAGTCCTTGTTATTTAATGTAGACTACAATAACTTTTCTGCGTATATTTCTGGTGGATAACAGAGAACACGAATAGGAAAACCTGATTAAATTTTCTGAGGGAAGATATTATTATGTTAAATATCCAAAAGAGAGAATCACATGTAAAATTTTATTCTAAATAGCCATCTCAAACAAAGACGATTCTGAAATTTGTGCTCTGTTGTTACAGATCACCCTCAATCTAACCTGCAATAATAATAGTAATTCTTCTTGCATGAAATGCAATGTTTTTTTATAAGTTTCAGGCCCAATCAATCAGTCATATATTCTGATACTATAATCTTAATTGTTTCGTTTAGTAATTCTAGCTATAGTTTTCGGAAAATTTCGATTCGGAAAAGCATATGAATACACGTTATGACGTTTACTTTTTAACATCTCCTACTTTCAGAAAGAGTATTGTGCGATGTTTATTTGCCGTATTATTAACACCATACCAGTTTGTATGAGATCAATTGTCCTGCCTATTCATGGACATTAGCAAACAATCGATTTATTAAACAGATACTGATAAAATAATTAGTAAACAATCTCTGAATTAGGTTAATGTACCGGGCTTGTGATTTCGTCTTCCTATCTGAGGTCACTGGTTGCATTGGCCTGTGTCTCAGAGTAGTTTAACAGCTAGGTGACTGGAGTGCTTTAAAGAACGACGACTGCGATTTTTTGCCATCTGCTCCCGCTGATGGCGTAGCTACCTCAATAGATAAGGCAGCATCTAGCTTCGCAAGGTGCTCTAGGCGATGTTTCATAATCTGCTGCTGCAAAAGAGTTGTGATCTTCCTGACTGAAGCGTTTGATTTCTCCGTTTACAGCTTTCGTTGTGTCTTGTTGTAAGAAACAGTATTGCATACTATAGTACTTCATTTGTGGACAACGACTATTAATTTCCAAGTATGTTGGGATAAGCACTTGGCTGATATCCTTTAGCACCTTGGTAAAAATGCTAATAACACTAAGAAGATCTAAATTTTATTATCAGCATAAAGTGAATTACTAAAAATTTATTTTGTAAATTTAAAAAAAAAATATGTTGGGAATTACTAACAAAAAAAAAAAAATGATCTGATTCATGAAATTTTTCAACAAATTATATAAATAATTTTTAGCGTAAAAATTTTCTGCATCAAAGAATTAAATTAATTCCTAATCAACATTTAATGAGTTAGATCTTCCGTTTGTGACGGACACAATACATATTTTAAATTAACGTACTTCTATACCAGGATGACATACCTAACGATTGTAAGTAATGCGTCCAGGAGAGTAAGTTGGCTGGTATATTTAGCCTGTCTTCGTCATTTGCTATGATGAGTGCTTTTTGTTATCTTTCCTCTCTCTTTCAGCTAAACAAAATGCTCTCGTCGTCTATATTAAAGACATTTTCAACGCTCTAGTTAACATATATGCATTAGACGCCATTAATTTGCGTTTCTATAAACCGTATGTTAACTTACATTGCTGTCTAGTTACAGTTTTGATTTTGATTAGTACTTGGGTTTTACACCACCTGATTGTTGGAGTGAAGGAAGTGCTCACGATGGGGTAGTTTCGATTGTTGAGCTGTTTTTTATTTCTATTTTTGGTGAGACCTATTAACAGCAGAATGATCACTACAATTTCTTTTAAATATTTAAAAGTATCATCGAAAACTATGAAAGAATTTTTGGTCACAAGCTTTTGGTTTTAGAGTTTCTAGCCATTTAAAAACAAGTGAAACTTTTCCTAAATTTTTATCTGCTTGTAGTTGGGTAGATATTTTTATTTTATTGAAACTGGAAGAATTATTTTACGTTATCATTCTTTTCCAGTTTTCTGTTTGTATTATGATACATATTATGTGGCATCTTTATAGATAGTTTTAATTTTTAGTCGATATAGCTCTTTAAGAAGATGTACTAGAATAGTTCGGAGAGTTAGGTTTATAGTCGAAAAATTTAGCAAAAATTATATTTGTGTTAATTGTGCATACCACCCACACACATCTCCATATTCGCTCGTATGATCTTAACTACCAGCTAATCATTTTTTGAATTGTATGACACACAAAAAAGACCTTTAACTTCTTTTGCCACGTCCTATAATCCCGAACGCACAGAAAAAAGACTAATTACACGAACAGGATTTATAAATCGTTTCAACAACACAATCCGAATTAAGTCTTCCAACGACCAGAACAACTGACAAAGCTATCTGCAGTCACCGCCTGTTGACCCAGATTTAACAGGCGAAAAAAAGAGATGGCGAGCTTTTCAGGCGCTTCATACCTGCCCTATGGCGCATCCCACTGCCTTCAAAAAGTGCTTTCTGGCAGTCGAAAGCAGAGGCCTCTGGTGCGGAGCGCTGTACCACATTCCCTGAGAGGCCTATACCTCGCGCACGCCCCGGGCTCACCCGCAGAAACAATTCCTTTGAGTGGCGGCTGGGGTGAGCCGAGTACTTGCCACTCGCTGCAGATTGAGGGCTGGGAAAACGCGCACACCTACACCAGTCAACACACGAGGTGCTGGTAAAAGCGACCCACTGTTTGTGCGTTTAATGTTTCTCACTGTCTACCTTCCGAATAACAGACACCTGGGAGGAGGAATTTCTGAATGTAAGATTGTCTACTATTTACAGTTAATATCAGCATCTTAATTTATATTTTTTTAATTTTTAAAGTAGAGCTATCAGCATAAAAATTAAATTAGTTAATACCAGAAAACTCAAACACATTAATGACATTTTTAAAACTAAGACACCAACTTCACTCCAGTTGAATGGGAGATGTTTCCTTCAAACGGAGGAGAGTGATTTCTTTCCCGTTCCTTGCCCCAAGTTCTCTCCTGCCTTTAATGACCTCAACGTCGACGTAACGTAAAGGCACCAGCAAATATATGTATATACAGGGTGATTCAAAATAACGTGGGCAAAATGACATCGTAGATCAGTCATACAATAAGAATCGAAAATCGCATAGGAACAGAGGATCACAACTGCGATCCGGAGCCGCTACAGGGCGTCTAAAATAATACTGACACAAAGATAAGAAACAAAACCACTACAGATCATTTTATTGATAGTTACTCACTCACATGCGACTAATGCAAGCCAAATGTTGAGCCTACAGCAGATGCTCAAAATTTTTGCCAGATGCATCGAGACAAGCCGGGCATCTCCGTTGCATAGAACGGCGCACCTTCTCAAAGATACCAGCTGTATCTCGAACACATCCGGCGGCCGCAACGATTCTTCCTACCAAGTCTTCCGGCGTTTCCACAGGTGTTTCATACACAAGTCCTTTTAAAAATACCCACAAGAAAAAATCCAAGGGAGACAGGTCTGGAGATCGTGGTGGCCATGCCTCTCGTGGCTCTAGCGCCCTCTACAGGCGTTTGCGACCCTCTGTTCCTATGCAATTTTTGATCCTTATTGTATGACAAATCTACCATGTCATTTTGTCCACGTTTTTGAATCACCCTGTATATAGACAAAATAACTTTGGAATGATATAGAAATTTATTGAGATAACTTACAGAATTGTCATTTTGTAGCAAACAACCTCAAGATTCACATCAAACCGTTAAGTGTCATTTTGGTTCGATGTGACTACTATTTGTCATGCGGCAAACATCCCACCGGTAATCAATTTCTCCCCACACTCGTTGCAGCAAATCGGGTGTAACTTGTGCAACGGCAGCGTGGATTCGATTTTTCAGGCCGGCCAAATTGTTTGGTAGGGGAAGAACATACACACGATCTTTAATAAAACCCCGGAGAAAGAAATCCAGTGGTGTCAAGTCTGGGCAGCGAGTTAGCCATGTGATTGGCGCTTCACGGCCAATCCTCCGAGCTAGGAAGCGATTATCGAGGAATCCTCGAACTTCCGTGAGGAAATGAGGTGGTGCACCGTCTTGCTAGTAGTAAACCATCCGATCTCGGTCATCTTCATCAATCTGTGGTATTGAAAAGTTTTCAAGCGTGTCCATATACACAATACCAGTTTCAGGTTTCTCCATGAAGAGGAAAGGGCCGTACACTTTCAATTTGCGATAGGTACAAAACACATTAACTTTCAAGCTGTCACGAACGTGTTCCATGGTTGCATGTGAATTTTCGCTGCCCCATATTCTGCAGTTGGGGGTGGGAAATTTACGCCGAACAATTGTTGCAGAGTTCTTGTCATGAAACCAGAACACATAGCGAGCACGTTCCGCACCAGTGAAACTAGCCATTTTAACTGTACACAACGCTGGCGCTCTTGGTGGCAGAATGATGTACTGGAGCACTACGTGCATCAAACTCTAGGTTGTTTGCTACAAAATGACACATTTACTGATTCTGTAAATGATCTCAACAAATTTATAAATCATTCAAGATTGTTAAGTCCTTTTTAACTCACCCTGTAAATCCTCAGATTTCCTGCACTTGACAAGAAATCGCTGTAGTATTGACTTCCCGCATGGATTGATCTCGATGGCAGCACTCAGCTGATTCCTAGAAACGGCGCCCTTAACTCCAACCAGTCAAGCGGAAATCAGAATGCGGAGGTGACTAACCTGATAAACTGTGCAAAACAAAGAGAAGAAATTCTAACGCCACGGGTTCAGAATTTTCGGATCTTTTCCTTGCATACTACTGCAGATCGGCGAATTCCGCCCTCAAACTGACGGTTGTAGCGAGAATTAACATTTTTAGGAATTACCCGGTCTTCAGTTTCAACAATCTGCGCAAAAAATTAAAAGAACAAAATTCATAATATAAAACTAGCAAAATATGGCAGACGTTTTCCTGCCTGTTTATATTTGTTTCCCTCTGTATATAAAAAATTTGGATAATCTGTATGTAATAGAGAATGTAATTCGTTCTAGAAAAATGTGAAAAAAAGAAAAATGGCTCATACTGACGAGATTCCATTGTTTTCATTGGTATATATTAATGATGAACTATATACATTTTTGTTAATAATTCACATGAATGAAGAATGTTTTTGACTCTTAGATCACTATGTAATTTAACCAATTTGAAATATTAAACTAATGCCAATATCTTATATCTTTAAATGAGCAATTCTCGTATATGTATCTTTA